>JAPYZM010000778.1:0-48889 GCA_030522845.1 Psyttalia concolor
GTACATTCAGGGGGAGATGTTACTGTTGACATTTGCGAAAAGACGCGGCTTCCTGTCTCCTTATTTTCAAGGAGTGATATCGATGCGGTAGGCAGCATGAAGTCTCTTTATTCCCGCTAGTATTTCATTTTTTTTTTACATTTTTCACTGTCTGCCCGCGGAAAAAAATGGTTTAATCCGCAACGGATGAAACAAAACCATTGAAAATAGGAGAAAAATACGTATGGAAGTATGAAAATAGTAGGAGAGCAAGAATCGTAAGCAAACCAAATTATTTTTTATTGTTGGTAAAATTAAAATTTTTTACATCTTGCTATAATTCTCAAATGATCACACTGCATTTTCATTGTAATTTTCACCCTCATATTTTATTGGTTCCAATGAGACCCTTCTTTGAAAATAGATGTTTTTCCCGATGTGCAGATCGCTGGGTATTTTTCGCTCACGCGTGCACTTTTATCTTCTATCCGAGCACGGTTCGGACACATTCTGCATGAGTTCCTGCTGGAGGAGTAAAAAAAATCTTGTGCAGTCACGTAGTCCAACCTAATGGCCGGTGCAAAACGCGCCCAAAATGGTGTTTTTCTCAGGAGAGGGCGCAAGAATGAGGGAAGGACGGCGGAGGGATGGAAGGGGAGGAGAATAGGAGAAAATTCGCAGTGAAGCAAAAGGTCTTTACAAAGAAAAATAACGTGTGTATACAACGAGATTCATCGCAGGTGAAAAAGAAGAAAGCAACCCTATACTTTGACCTATACGATTCATAAATACATCTGGAGCCGACGTGGCGGTATCATTAACCGACTGATCGCCATGCAATTTGGAATCAATAAATCTGGAAGGAATGACCGCCCACCAGGAAGTGCGTGCTTGAGTACCGTGGGTTGAGGTCCCAATGTAAAATTATCTCCTGAAAATTAAAACGCAAAAGTGTATTGAATTATTGACAAAGTCGGTTATAATTTGCTACTTCTCATTTAGAGACAAAACTTTTCGATTTTTAAGTGATACCTGATTTTTATCAAATCAAGCTCAATAAGTTTTCGAATAGTATGACATATATTTCGTATAAGTGCGTTCTAACTGAACTCGAATTATTTTAATGAATCTTGAGAAAAAATGTAATTTAATGATTGAATGGATTGAATGGAATAAAAGAAAAAAATTTTTACTCTCTCGATGAAAATTGCATAGAAATCCCAGTGATATCAATAATTTTCAGAAAAATGTCAGTAATTCTCAGAGAGATATCACTAAAACCAATAATCGATAATTTAATTCTACTTGTTATCCAATATCTCCAAAAATCGAGAATAAACCCCTGAAAATGAACACTGAGAAAGAAATTCTTTGTTAACAGGAAATATGTTTTCTCAATGAAGATGCCGTTGTCAAAAAAACGAAATGATTTTTTATCTGTGCATGTAAAATCGACGACAACAATTTTTCCAAAATAATGAATAAAAAGTAAGAAACTACAACGACAAGGCTATTTTTCTCGTCCGGTGAATTTATAGGACTTGATTAAAAATGATTGGCGATCGTCCGAAGTGGCTGAGTCACGTGAGGGTGCATTGGAATAAAGTTGGACCCCCTTGGTTCCCCTCAGCACTGGGGTCTGCTCCGAGGTCGATACTCACGACGAAGGCACATGTATATGTAATATATATGTGCATATCCGTGGCGCACGACTGAGGGAGGTACCTATAGCTAGCGGAGGAAGTGCAGGTATGCAAATTTAGATTATTGCAATCGCTTGGTGGTTCGAAGGTGGTTAAAGGTAGTATATTTATAATTGTTTTGTATTAAAAATCAAGTATAAACAATTGAAAATTTGACCCTAAGTTAGCGGACGGGGGGCATATTTTGGAAAACTCCGTGCATAACTTAGTACAAAATTTAATTTTTGTCCAACATATCCGTACAAAATTGGTAGAAATTCATTCAATTTGGCCAAATTCATATAGAAAGGGGGGGGGGGAGGTCTCAGGATCTAAGAAACAGCTGATGCTGTAGGCACCCCGAGCAAGAAGTTATTAATTAATAAATGGAAGAGAAGCGAGCAAATCAATTAGGCACTGGGCTGCCCTTGATTACCATTTAATTTTGCATAAATTTATGTATAGAGTCTTCCCAAATATACACCCCTCCCACTAACTTGGGGTAAAATTTTTAATTGTTCATAATTAATTTATTTTTAATACCAAAAAGCGAAAAACACACTATCTTTAACCACCTCCCAACCACCAAGCGCCTGCAATAATCCAAATTCGGATAGCTGCCCGTTCCCTGCTAACTATAGGTAGCTGACTGAGAGGAGGCCCCCGGTATCGTATCGAAGTCGTGAGTTGCCCTAGAGGCTGCGACACGACGCTGGAATTTCTCGACAAATAGGCGAATATGCACATAAATACATAACAAAAGGCGCAATTCGTGAAGCCGGTGCCTCTTAAACGTTATATATCGGTATTGCTCTTTACAAGTCTCTCGTCCGGACAGAAGTTCCCGCATGAATCAGACTCAGCGCTCAATTGTAGATTTTTGAAAGGCCTTGAAGTGATGTGACCCATTAATTGGGTTATTTACTAACTCTGGGTTAATGGAGAGAACCCAGCGTTCAGTGCCATCACCCCCAGTGAACTCTAGGCTCCATTGACAGGGTTTACACTGAGAAACAAATATACTATGGCTCATCAAATATTCTTCTGATAAGAATATAAAGTGGGTTCTATGATGGGAATTTCGGCCATTTGATTGTCCACAACAAATATGTTTAACAGAATTGTACTTTTTCTCCGTACGTCGTTCAAATTTATCGATTAATGCCAGTCGGAAGCTAAAACCGTCGGCTGCCATAACAATCCATCGAAATGTTTACGTAAGATTCTCAATTACCCCGCTCCCACATACGAAACCGTAAGAACTTCTGGGCCCCCTTCTCTTAAATGTGTTACGTAATATATGGGCAGCCCCTAACTGCAGTATGAGGGATAGTTTATGTGCTGTTAGAAAAAATGGCAATTTCACCGTCAATTTTCAAGACAGCGACACTGAATTTTGATGTGGAGGTAAAAGAGCCTTTAAATTTTAAGTTTCGCGGAAAATTCTCTGAACTTTCAGACTTTTAAGGATTGTGAAGACGAAAATTCCGCAATATTCTCATTTTCCAAAGGAATATTCAGTAAAGTCTGAATTTTCATAAACTTTCTGTTCTGAAAATGTTCAGTGTCAGTTCTGACTGTAGTAGAATCCACTTGACCCGATTTTCTGTATTTCTATTAATTTTCAGAGTGAGACTGAAATTTTCAGTTCTCATTGATTTGTCGGCAAAATTATGAATGTTCAATTCATGCTAAAATTGGTTGAAATTCCAGTAAAAATTAGATGTTATGAATAATTTGGAGAGGTGTACTCAAAAATTTACATAAAATTTTTCAACAGTGGCATGATTTGCTTTCCTCGCTTGTGGGATTTATTTCATTATCCGTTCCATTGGTCGAGGAAATAACCACAACTGCGAGAGTGTGAGCCTCACAAGCTGAGAGAGGTGAAAAAGAGAAATGATCCAGTCAACCATTACCCGGCCTCATTAAACCTGACCGTGCAGTGTGACCTTACGATCCACCAATGATTCACATGAAATGTGTTCGTTGTACCAGCTATTATTATTGTTTTAATATCCAGTATTTGTATCCCATTGTTTAATTTCATTTACTTGTTCTCGATATTGGTTTACCATTGGTGCGTGAGTGTGTGGATTTTCTACCCCCTATTTTTCATTCGAGTTTATGATTGAGTTTCATCTCCCTTCTATTCCTCTTATTTTTTAGTTTTACCGGAATGAGAACGAGAGATAGAGCGGTAATAGGTTACCTAAATAACAACAGGATGTAAATGAAAAGAGAGAAGGTCAGCGTAAAAATACAAATTGCGGGAATGCCGATGGGGGATGAACCGTTGGCGGCAGTGATCGACAAGGATGGCACTCGATGGTGTCGTATGACAGTCACGTATCGGTGCGTCATCAATGGCAGTCTATTTCCAGCGATGTGCGGCATTTTTGTGGATATATATATTTTTTTTTATCCTGGACTGGTGCGCATTTGTATGTCACCTACTCGCGATCTAGCGAAAAATTCGCTTCTCCCGGAATTATTTGCATATGTGGATTCAAATTGAATGATATATGCTGTAGGCGTATAACGTGGTGAAATATGAAATGAAGTGGATTTTTCGAATTTAAAATCTATCAATCAGCTTTATCGGTGAGACAATACTGCAATTGGGAGAGATGAGAATTTTCAATTATTGATAATTTGATGAAACTCAGGGGAAGTGGGGGGTAATTCAATAGGATCAAGCCATCCCATCGCGAGATGAACTTCGGATGATTCCTAACTAAAAATGAATTCGAATATCATCGAAAAATGGCTAACGAATTAATTTAGCACTTACTTTACGTGTCTCTGTATAGCTAGAGTATCTGTAATGCCAAAAAATTATAGGAAATGCAATTAACCATAATTAGAAGATATATCAAAAAATTAATACTTCCTAGAACATTGAAATTATAGTCGGGTTCGATTGTTACAAGTTTTACGAAAAAAAAGAATGGGGCAAATTTGTGAGACGAATGGTATGGGCTCGTGCGACTGAAACGTATTACGATGGCGATTATTATTCTCTTTCGAGGTACACATGGCCGGCGGTGGTCAAGCCGAGTTATTAATATCGAAGAAAGCATGGACGCCCCGCTGCGGTCCTCACGATGCCAACGAACACGGAGTCGACCCCGGGGCTTCCTCTCCCTGGTGTGTGCACACACGTTATACCCAAAGAGGGGAGCCCTTGTGAGCGACCACGGATCGATCAAACAAATTTATATTCTCGCTGACATTCTTCATATTCATTCTATTAATACTCGACATATATATTTTTTATGTGTTTGGTGACGCAAATTAATCAACACCGAGGGAAGGTATGGCTTACGGTTGGATCGATCACTGGGGGTGAGATGGAAATATACTGAATTATGAGATGATAAGGCAGGAGTCGTTTTTTACTCAGTCTCGTTCTTCTGTGGTAGCGTCTTCTAATTGTTGTTGTATTCTTTTTAAAGCCATCTGGTATAGAAATGCCAGTAATTTTGTACCCCTTTTATGAATAAATTTGCTGAATTTCTGAATTTGTTAAGTTTTTGGTTTCATTTAAGTATGTATATGTACAAATTGTAAATGTGAATGTTAACAATTAACTTAAGTTCTTAAGAGAAGACCTGTTCCTTCAGTTCTAAAAAATATATTCGCTATATAACTAGTTGTTCCTATTGGCTGAGGTCCAAGTGAAAGAGGACCAGATGCATAATCGAAAGCGGGATTTGAATGCCAGTCTGAACTAGCTATTTTTTGCGCAAAATTTTTTGGAAACTATATATTGAGATGATGTTTTGGTTCAATCTTACCTATCCCAAATGTTATCCAGTTGTTGCTTTCGTCGATGTGATAAACGTAATTGATTCGTTATATCGTAAATCTGTATGTAATTTATGTAACAATCTATACACTTGAATTCCATTGCTTTTGGTAATTTAATGATTTTGTAGATATTGTGAGTGTGAAGAACCTGTCATCTTAAATAATAACTGGTTTTTGTTAGTTACAGAATATCTTTCTTAAAAACAGCAAAATTTCGCTTATTGGTTCTAGTAAGAGATAACATTCTATTTCATTGCTTCAGTAGTTCGCGGTCGACGGAAAACTTTTGTTTCAGTGACCATTGAACACTCTGTAGTAATTAATTTACTCGGGCAAACCAATGAATCGGTCGGGAATACATCCGTTGTTGGAGATGCGGAGGGAAGCTGGGGCTGAGGACTGAGAGCACAGTTCTGATTGTTTTCCTCGTGTTGACAATGTACGAGACAATATGTCTCAAAGACCCCATCTCTGTAAGTTTATTTATATTTTGTTATTCGGTTATTTTCATTCGATGTTATTGGAAGTAATAAGAGAACATGTCTAATTTATTTATTTGGCGTTGAAAATGATGAAAAAGAACTGGGCGAGGACTGTCCAAAATCAAAATGGTAAATGTTAAAAAAAGAGCCTCCAACAATGAATTCCGAAAATTGGTAATAACTCCCGCAAAAATCGATATTTTCAATTCGGCTGTTATTGCACTTTAAAAACACTCGTGGAGGAATGATTAGTATATCGAACGAATGTTGATTTACGTAAAATTTAGAAGATATCGAGCGAAGGAACAGCAAAACAAAAGGTGTCAGAGGTGGGTACGTTGATGAGTGGGTACGATCACCGGGTTTCGACTATTTGTAGCTCAGTTTTTTGGGGAATGAGTGGTGGACGGTCGAGACATGGTGTATTTGAGACTTATGCGAAGAACAGTGCAGTTAACACTGAATTTTGAAAGTTTTGAGTACTTATGATGAGAACCCCGTGTCTTCCCCTCACCAAAGTGATCGTTGGTCTCTTTGACAGTTTGACCCACATATGAAGATTAGTCTTCATAAAAAGATGTTTCATAATTTGTTGGCTGACAGAAGGGTCGGTGGAATTGTGTGGGTGAGCTGTTGGAGGGATCATTGATAATCATTGTCGATATCATCTTTGTTTTTTCCCTTGCCTGCTGCTGTGTCAACATGTGTTGTCTTTGTGACCAGACAGTACCGTCCACGCCATTGGTCCCGGGCCATGCAATGACTGGTGAGGTAAGAGCTGTTCTATACTCTCGAGTGTTCTATGAATCGACCTAACACAATGCGAGAAGGATAATTTGAGGTCCAACTATGTTCACAAATACAAAAAATGGATGATTCTATTTTATATGCATTTACTACATATATAAGATGAAAATATTAGGTTGAAGGCCCTCGAGCGACGGCCGGCTGCAAGATTTTCCAGAAATTTGTATCAAGGCTCGTGAAAAATGATGTAAAATAAGGTCGTGATATAGTTTATGGAAAAGATTTGAATTTTATGGACATTTGACGGACAGCTTTCGGAAAATTGATCCCCGATTTGTCAGAATATTATATAATTTTAATTTTTTAATTAAAACCACAAATTATATACACAGATATATAGATGTATATTTATTGATTTTTATGGTTATGTGACTGTTAAAATTACACTTTCATTGAATACTCCAAGAGTAAACTATTTTTTTAGCGGCAAAATACGTTGAAATTTGATGTAAACCAATCGTTATTAACGATGCCTGAATGTTTTCCATTGGAAGAATAACCAATAATGACCTCACAAGCCATTGGATCGGTTCAAAAAAGTTTACACTGCTGGACTGCGCATTACACTCGTTCGTGAGCCCTCAAACTCCGTTTCTCAACTCCGCCATAAGATGAGGAATCCGTATAATTAATAATTACCGACCAGAATGTCCTGACAGACTGATCCCGCTGAGTTATAAGACACTAATTGAGATACTATACAACTGAGGCCAACGCCGAATGTATCTTGAAAGACCCATATAATATTTATTACTGGCCATTTGACGGGGTATATAACATACCCGTTATGAAAATCAACTGAAGGATACAGAAAAAATTCTCCTTGTACTTCTAGCGAAATAGGCAAAATTCATTGTAATGAAGGATGGGGTGTAACGAAGCTATAAACGATCCAAGCAAACCTCTCGATCTCACAATTCTGACTTAATGGCTAACTCGTGCAAAAGCCTTTTTCAACTGGTTATCGAATCTCTCTGCGTATCTCTCTTTTTTTTCCAGCATTTTCAACCCTCGGCAAACTGTACATCTCGCCAATCCTTCTTTTATGTTTCTCCCTCATTCTCCCTATTTTTTCTAGTTTTCGTTCATCACCATGTTAAATGCCTGGGATTTAGCCATTGGTCACGGAGATTTTTGTGGTTGAGTTTTCTTTTTTTCGGTGAGGCCTCTTTATCCAACTCCATTGACGCGACAAACACCCGTGTCTGAGAGTTGTGGCCAATGTCGTAAAATTGTATTTAAATGTGTGGTTTGTGTGCCTTTCGCAGTGCAACCATTTTCCACAACTGGAAGTATGCATTGGGAGCGATATTGCCAATGAATGGGATAAGATGAGCAGGCACGGGTAGGGGGCGATGGTAGTTCGACACTGACGAGCTCGGAAAAGCCGGCAATAAAACGTTTATATTCGAAATTGTGACTAGCTGTTACACTCTGCCGATTGAAATTGAAATTCTACGCTTATTTTGATGAAATTTAGCAGACGCTTGAACCCAGAATACGCTTTCGTATTTTTGAATTCGTGCGTGGACTGTTGGGAAATTAAGCTGTTGGAAAACGGAGGTAATGGGGCACCAAACGATCATTTTATTTGATTTTTTTCATTACCAAAATGTTTCGTATAGGTCGATCTAACCAATTTCTGTGAAATTTGGTGAAGTTCTAGATTTTTGATTCCCGAATTCGATTCCATTTCGACACTGCTTTGGGCGGAAACAATTAGAACCGTAGATCCCTTGATTAACAAAAAGAGGGTAACGCTTATTTTTACTTATCTATTCTTACTATACTATACATCTATAAAATTCCTACACCTGTTCTACAGAAATTTCAATTTTTTATAGAAGTTCCGATATATATATATTGTGTTGTCATATGTGTTGAGCTTAGGGCGTAAGCTCTAAGTTCCTAGGGCCCTTTTTTGAAATTTTTGGCAGAAAACTTCCGATTTCTGGAATTTTTCCGTCACTCAGGGTCAAAAACTGTTCACTGAATCGAATTTGAGGGATAAAAATATATAACTGTACTCAGTTCTAGAGAAATCAGTTAAGTGGACTTGTATTTGACGTTTATCAAATGTTTTGGTATGCGGGAATGGGGAAAATTGAATGAATTTAATTTTCAATAGCTCGGAATCGGCTGAGAGATACTCAATAACTCTTCGTTCATATTGAACGTGAAACCAGAGCTTTGATATGAATCGAAACTTCTTCAATTTTACTCTGCCAATCTCAAGTTATTCTCAATTGAAGACGTTCCGTTTAGTCCCTCCTTACTCTGTCCTGTATCGGGTAAGCATTTTCTGACGAGTGGGTTTTGATCGTTGTGACATGAGATAAAAGACTATTTTACGTTACAAGTATCGAAAAATGGGAATGAGTTGATCAAATCATAATGTTGAAAACGAGTTAAATGAAAAGATCTGAAAGTCGCAATTTCTGACTTCCGAGTGAATTAAAATCTCCATTTAAACCAACAGAAAATTACATTTTGAGCCTTTGATTGTTTGAAATTGAGGCCTGAAAATCCCTCCTCAATTTTTTTGATAAGTCCAATGTGGAGCCTTGAAAAAGTCATAAAACTCAAAAAAATCTGTATACGCAATAGTTTATTTAATGGCTACAATCACTACAGTTAGGAAAATTAAAAGGGCGGTCAATTTATGTAATTTCACTAGCAAAATCAGAAAACGCAAAAGCCAATTGTCATAATTCACCTCCTCTCCTCTACATCCATTCTGTTCTTTATTGTAAACGTGCTTGCATACGGCTCCAACGACGCAGTACGTCATGCGTGTTAGTGGGAGGGAGGAATTGCAAGGAAAAAAAAGCACTGGCAGCGAGAGGGGTGAGGCGGGCGGGATGGGATGGAAAAAAGAACCCCAGCATTGTTTATCACGGGGAAGGTAGCGTGGCAACGGTAGCGGTTTATGCGAGGAACGCTGTGCCATTTCGTGGGCAATTTTTCAAACTCACAGGAGCGCAGTGGCTTGTCATAAAGCCGGGGGTCTGAAGTTTTCTCGCTTGCTTATTCTACGAGCAAATAGCGTACGCGCACATGGGTGATATTTTACACGGATCGTTGAATTGTCTCGATAAAGTGCATTACCACTTCTCGTGCTTTCATCAACTTCATGAAAAATAATTAAAGAACAAGAAAGAACAGAAATACAATAATTTTCATCAGTTGCTCGGTTATTTCGGTTATTTTAATTGTGAGATTTTAATTAAAATGTACTAGTTTTAATAAGTTGACAGGAAAAAACCAACCGTGAATACTTGTCGTGGATTTTGCACTCGTATTCTTTTAATTTACATTCTCGAAATATCTGAGTTACCATATTAATTATACTTTCATTGTACTTATGTATTCTCATTAAATGATTTCATTAGAGGGGCAAAACTTGACTTTCTGTAAGACGTCTACGTGTACTAATTGGATTTTTGCCTGTTCTCAGTTTATCGTTTCAATGGTGTTTTTCGTTCATGAAAAACAACGGATATTTATCAATGTTTAATGAGGTAATTGGGTCTAGGGTGGAGGCGGAAATTTTAAATGATGTAGTAAAAAGTGAAATTCAAACTCACAACATAAAATTGAGTTATCAAACTTATTTAAAACTTTAGACAAATTTAAATAGAATCGTTAACGTTCGTAGGTGATTTTAATTGCACTGATTTACGCGAAACTATGGGAGTCTAGTTACATTTTCTGGGAAGCTATTGGGTATGCCTTACGGACTATTCTTCAAACATAAAAAAGAACATTTCGTTGATTAATTGTCCTGCTCAATTCCGATATCTGCCTACGAGAGGGGAGAATTTAATTGGAAATTACATATTGTGATACTGTAATATTGAATCGCACAATGATATCTACTCTGTTTTGCGTTAAAGAAAGATATTCTCACTGGTTCGGAGGAGAGAAAAGTGTTCAGGAGAGTTTAGCCCCTTGAAAAAAAGTGAGAGATTGTGAGGGGAAAAACGAAACGTAACAAAACCATTTTATTCCGTCAAGGGTTAAGGAGAGAACGAGTGGGAGTTACAAGGGGGCGGGGAGGGGGGGTGTAACGAACGAGATCGTTGGTATGGTGGTGCACTCTGGTGCAATTTATAAACCCAAGCATTATTTTCCCCCGCGTCCTTACACTCACTTTTCCCATTCTCGTTTTGTCCTTCTTTTTTCCGCACCCCTCATCCGCTATTTTTTCCACTTTTTCGCCGCATGGACGCCATGAGGAGTAGGCAAATAACTCGAGCAACAGACGAAAAATAGTATCATATTTTCTGGAGAGCAAAGAGGGCAGCTGTTTCACAAACACCCACCACTTTTCTCCCACTGAGATTGTAATAAGAACTCAGTAAAGCGCAGGAATTAATGTCCCTTTCTTTCTCCAACCGCTCGTCGACCCTTAGGAATGCTCTCCTAACTTTTTGCTCCAGTGTTTGCGATTGTCCTCGGGTGTCGTAGTGTAGGTGAATTTTTGTGTATGCGGAACATATTCTAGGTCTCGTTGTAGTGATTTGTACTCGTCTTTGTACGGTGAAAAAATTACAATGGATCCGACATTTGTCTAGATGTTGATTTGCAGAGATTTTATTCACTAAATGTAGAACGAAAACTGAGAATAGTCCCTTTTTTTAAGAACATTTCGACTGTAATCGAACTGTGTGGAATGAATTTATAATACCATCATTTAGAGAATTTTACAATCATTATCTTCAGTTGTTTTACTGACTGACTAGTTTAAATCACGTGTTTTACGCATCGGTTACCAGAAATTATTTTTTATTCTTACATTGATAAGAAAAATTGAACTTTCATCGATTTTTTATTAGTCATTGTTATGTGGGATAATATAGAATTTGCATACAGATTCCAATCACTTCAAAAGATGCATAGTATGTCTGAACGTCGACTTTTGAGGATGTACCCAATTCAATTGGTGGGAGTGTAATAATAAATTAATGTTCACAACTCAAGGATTGATGTTGATTCACATGACCCAGACTGAGGTTTACTATAACTAGAATGCCCAATTTCTTCTATCCTTATATCCGATTATCATGATTCCGATTAAACTTATAAATCATATTTACCGTAATTTATCATTTAATAGAAAGAAAAACAAAAAAAATAAAATAAAATAAAGGACAAGCAACGATATGTTTCAACTCTAGATTTGTAATGGATGTTTCAGCACATTTTATTACTAAAAATACTTGAGTAAAATAATGGTAGACGTCAGCGTTCAAGTATGGTGAGTGGCAGATCACGATGAATTATATCTGTCGCTGGAGGGAGTTCAAATATTTGAATATCTGGCGATTTTTGGGGATAGTCTAAATTTACTTTAGTTGATTTTCTCTCACATTGTATATTGCAGCATTAAAATATTGAGAGCAGTAATTAATTCAAAATCTCCGAAATAAGTGGCGAAATAAGCGAACTGAACGATAAAAGCTATTATTTATCGATTTAAAAAATTTAAGCACCTGAATGTCTATTGATTCTTACGAATATGATGAATTCAATTGCTGTAAGAAGAATTAGATTAGATTAGAAGAATTAAATTAGATTAGATAGAACTAGATTGCTCTTCATGATTGAGATATCGACGTCGATTCACATCACCCAAATTGCAGTTTAGTACTTACTATAATTCATAAATTCTATTTAGTCCATTTTTGTCCCTTGGTTCAGGCACAAGCTATGAGCATCTACTAAAAAATATTTGGTTTTTTTATTTTGGGTGAATTTGTGATGAGTTATCCTGACTACTGCGAGAGAACTTTTTTCTGACGGGTGGCAGACAATGAGGTCCCAATTGCTGAATTTTCAATATTTTTCAGTGAAAAATTGACAAAGTCCTCCTCAAATATGTATCTGTAATATAGTAATATATTTAGATAAAAATTTGCATTGAATATCTGCAAAAAATCCTAAAAATATGTTCTTTTGCGCCTGTGAAATCCAGGTAACCTCTTAAATAGGGGAGAGCGAGGCAGAATGAAACGGCTGCAATTGCCAATAACTTGAGATTGTCAGTATAAAATTGAATAATTTTTCATTCATATTAAAGTTTGGATTTGCAGTTTCAGTATGAAAGCGTCATGCATTTCACTCGGCTCATCATAAGTAATTGTTAATCGAAGCCGTTCCGTTTTTTTTTCACTTTCCCTTATTGATAGCCGTCAGTCTGTTTAGACTCAAACGAACTCAATATCCGTTGAATTTTGAAGGAAAGGTAATTCAGTCGCTGTGAGGTACATAATAAACATGCATTCATAATTCAAAGATTGCTGTTGTTTCCCATGGCTGACTGAAATTTACCAATAACTTCAATTCTCAATTTGTCCTCTTATCAAGTTAAATTCATCATTTAAATTCATCGCATCAATAATATTTACGGTAAAAACAGCATCAAGTGATACCTCAAATCCCCAATATTTTTTCATCTAAATAAATAAGATAGAGTCTCGTGAGTCAGTAATAATCCGAAAGCTGGTAGTCACAGATTTTTTAAAGTGTCATTCGCCATCGGATTACACATCGTTCAGTTGAATTATATGAATTTAGCTTCCAAAAGTCTCTGGCTTGAGGTCCCTAAACGTCTCCACCGCGGCACGAGAACATATATCAGTGTTTTATCGTTCTCCCGCAGTTCTTCTTCCTCTCCTTCACCACTTTTTTTCACTCCTAATGCCATTGACAATGTCAGAGGTATCCCCAAAGGTCATGGGATAAAATATACGATGACATTGATTGAAATTGTATCGCGAATATCCACTTTTTTGTCCCGATAGGCCTTTATTGACGGCACGTGTGCGTCAACAACAAAGAGGTTATTCAGGATTCTCATATGAAAATTCAAAGCTAGAGAAATATTTGCGAATTGATTCTAAGTTCGGGAGACTGATCAGGAATTGTCTGAGCTGACACCGAAAAACAGATGATGTGGGCTAATTTCATGTATTTTTCTATATAAATATACATTATAATAATCATTATTATTATTAATATCCCCAGAAATAAGGAAAATTGAGGTCGGTTTTTTCATATCGTTCCCGTGTAATGGTAAAAACATTGGGGAGAATAATTTCGTTCAGTTCTGCGGCTATTTACGAAACTGTGGAACATGCATAAATTTATATTCTATATCAATTTTATATCTGAACTGTGTCGATGTAATGCACAATATATATAATTTTCACGATAGATATTATTTCAAGTGGAGAATTTTGGAGATTGACTCACATAATTTGAAAAATTAAGGATCAATGCCGGAAAATTAGGGACTAGTCCCTGACAGTTAAAACTTTCTTTTTCTCTGTGAAACCTTGTACTTCCGATTTTATGAAAGCCGCTGGCGTAGCTGCATAACACCCCTACTTGCCTCCAGTGTTCCCCGTGCATTACTACGTGGCTGTACTGAAAAAAAACGAGAAATGTGAAATCCATAAAGTGTGCCACTGGCTTGGGGATCGCATGAATTCTTAAAACTTTCAACCTGCGTCAACGCTTCTTACCGTAACTTACATTTTCCTTTGGTTTTTATAGCTCTTTTCTTTTGCATTCTATGCAGGATCGCATAAGCTTGCTGGTATGGGTGAAACTGGCACGAATATTAGTTCGTAAGTTTCAATTTTATTGGTAATCTTTACACTTGTTCTGCGATTAGAGAATTTTTAACTCTACGCCATTACAAAGAAGATTCTAGAAATTTTAATTGAAAAATTCATTCAATTAAAATCTCCGCTGTTAGGATTGCATGAGTATAGATATTATTCATAATATTCAAGCATTTAAGTTTTGTTCGTCTGTTCGTCAGGATTTTGAATTCATTGAGAAGTCAAATAATATCGAATTTAATTTTAACATCAAATGAAAAAAATTCAAACATACTTGAAATAAAACTATATTGCTATATAGAAATTCAAGTTTTAGAGATTTTTCGAATTGAATAATTGACATAATTGAAAAATCATTTGCATGGCATTTTACATCACAATTGAGATGATTCTGCCGGTTCAGTGGACGACAATTTTAATATCGAGAAGAGAAAAGCTCATTAAAATATGATCCTTGATATTGCCAACGTTTTACAAGAGTAGAGATCAAAGAGTGCTGTTGCTTTCTCATTATTGAAACATTGAGAAATAGAACGGAAATTGAACTATCACAGAATACACGGAATGGTAACGGTGGGGATGTTTGCCGTTGACAGTTCATTTATCATCGAATGTTGAATTTGTTGCCCACAAAGGACCCATAGCCTTTAAACTCGAGTATCCCGTGGATATTATTCGTAATAGATGGCCGAGAGACAAGTACCCAACTCCAAACATGACATGGTAGAGTCTAAAGTGATTAGAATTGGGGATAATGCCTAATCGATATTAGTCCCTTCTTGACTTGTGCAATTGAGGTTCGCACTTGCTACTGGAAAACATGCCCGAATTTCGATAAAGGCATATTTTCTTATAAAATTGATAGTCTGAATTTGAAGATTGACGTGATCAATTCTCCTATTTTTTTCTCCGGGGGATTGTCTGGCGATCTAATTTCATGAAATTAACATTTTCTGTTTTACTCAACTCCCCACAAACGCACAATATTTTTTCAACAGCGTAGTACACACCCGATATCATACACATTACGCGTCGGCTGGTCCGTTAATTATAGTGGAAGCCGAGCGCAATTTTTATTTTTTGTCTATTTTGTAGTTATACATTTGCGTATGAAAATTTGTAATTCACCAAAATCTCACACCCCTGAAAAACGAAATACGTAAACATGGGCCGAGGTAAAAAGTAATACTGAGAAAGCAGTAATTTTTAAGAACCCAGTGACATTTTCACGAGTTCAACCAATTTTATTACCTTCCAGAACCACTGATCAAATGCATTTTATCTACGCCAAACAATCGTCTGAAAAATCGTACACCTCTGACACTTTTACGTCTTCAACATCTTCTACATCGTAAAAAAATGCACCAAAATGCTTTTAGCTTGGCTATTGCAATCCGAATGTTTATTGCATCGTATTTTTCCACTGGCCAGAATTCGCTGGGTACCTGGCTGCACTCTAGAGAGCCTTGCGGTTGATAGATATTCAATCAGTGCGGGACTGGCTGTATCGCTAGAATGAAAAGAAGGACACATCACTCGAAAGCTTGAGTAAATTCCCATTAAAAAAAAGTCCTCTCCCCTATCTCCTCGTCATTCTTACTTCCCATCTGAAGGGAAATTGTATGTCAATTCGTTATTTGACATTTGAAATGGGATTCCCCAATAATCCGTCAAGGGTCATCATGCCATGCACGCTTTACACCCCTTGACCAGTCGCCCCCTTGTAACCGAACATTTCAAGATCCTCTTAATTTTTTTACACTCTTCAAGAACCCTCGACTACAGCGCAGCCCTCAGCCCCCTTCCCGAAAGAACTTTTTCCATCCCGGGTTTTTTTTATCCCCACATCCCCCATTTCTTGTTTCCACTTGTCGGTATAACCAATACAATTTCGCCAACGTTTATCTCTCTTTACCACGTCAGTCGCCAGTTCTCCCGTCTGTGTCTCTCTTCAACCCACGTTAATTGCCTCAATTAAATCTTCGGTACGAACAATTTGGGACGAAAATGTCGAGGACGGATTCCGGGGTTTGGGTCTTTCCTCGATTCTATAATTCACCCTCCCGCCACTCCCCCCAGCCCATTTTTTTTACTCCTCTTGTTGTCAACGACTTTCAGCTGGGTCACTGACTGCGGACCGCACAATTAGCGCTCCTCTTTTTTGTTTTACTATTTAAAATTGTCTCCGTCACTCACGTATGGGAAATGTAAATTCGTGTGGAGATAAAAAAATGTGCTGTGGGAGCATTTTAAAGTACCGGTGGACATTTTAGAATCAATTAATCATCGGAAAATCCACGTTACTCAGCCTCAAGTACTGGCATATATGCCTGGCAGTTGACTCTACCGTGATTAACGTACTCAGAGAGGGGGTGAGCCGAATTACGTGGCTTAATCGCGCGCACATTAAAACGTGATTGTGCAACACGCGAAATGTTTCGCGCGCCAACGAGCAGGTGATTCTACTGCGGCTAATTACAATCCTCCGAGTGAACTTGCCACTGGTTACTGCGTGTAATGACGAAATAATTGTTATCGATGTACGGCTCAGTGCGTTTTAAGGATTATGTCATGGCATGGCATCTTCGTATTCTCAACTATTTTAGTAATGATCTCGTTCGCACGATTATCCACTTTTCTTTAAGTGCGTTCGGGACTCTCACATTGAGAAAAAAATATCATCCGGCCAATCAAATATTCTTCGGAACAGAATTTAAAGATAGATTTTTAATGTGAATTTCTGCCTTTTGGGTGCTTGAACAAAATTTTCTTGTCCACATATAGAGTCCCTCTCTTGGGAAATCTGATTTTTCGTTTTTTAATCAATTGTTTATGGCAATCCAATCCAAATGTATCCTGAGGGTTCAAAAACGCGATAACTGAAACCTTTGACGTTCAGAATTTCTTGTCAAATTGACTTTCGCGTCTATAGGATAAACAGAATCCAATGGTATTCACCCCGGATGGATATCTCTTTTCATTCTTGAAATATCACAAAAAACTGAGGTTGCTGTGATGATAAAGAATTAGGTTTCGCCACTGTTTTTTCGATGGAAAATCAACTTTTACCAGCATGAGGAGAATCCAATGGAGTGGGCCTCCTTCCGATATGCCAATCCGTTCTCACGAAATATACAAAAAAAAACGAAATGGGGTCAGCCAAGGTGACTCAAAAAATACCATTTTTTTGCACTTTTTGCTTTAGTAACGTAAAAAGACAATTTATCGCACTTTTGACGGCACGAGGGGTTCAATGTCAAGTGTAATATTCTAATTTATTATTTTTAATTCAATGGATTGGCCCAACAGATTTACTGACGATTTCTAATTCACTTCGTTGACATTTTTTTTGCTTTTAAATCTCGCCGAAATTTCGGGAATATTTAAGGAATTCATCAAGAAGAATTCAATATGAATTTTTATTACGAAAAAAATAATAAATGTTTGTCGAATGAAGTTGACAAATTTTTCGAATTCAATTAATGATTCATTAAAACTCGCCCAACTATTCCCTAAATTTTGCCATCAAATATTCTTCTGACAATAATTTAAAGTAAGTTTTACTACAGAAAGTTCGGGCACTTGGTTCTTCAAAACGAATTTGCTTGGTAAAATAATATTTTTTTCTCAGTACGATAAAACTTTTTTCTCCGGATGATAATGAATAGCGCTTAGCAGTCGAATATGATTCATCGCACATCCGGCAGGATTTTCGAGTGTACTCTCGGTCTGCTACAGTTCAACTACAATCCATATAACGTTGTAATTAATCGTGGAATATTAACGTAATGCTGAATAATTCAACGAGTTGTCGAATATGAAAATGCTCTCTCGAACCATTGAATGATTTTGTTACCGGAAAACCCTGGAGCCCTCAATTCGAAATGTTACCATCCACTCAAACATATTTATTGATCACTGGGAATTATAAATACGGGTACGCTGAAATACTCTTTGAATATAAATTTTTATTTTCCCGGCAATATTCGTACAGCCCTTTGGAATGAGTATTTTCATTAATATTTAACAGGAATTTCCCAGACGATATCAAGAATGCCAATTAAACGATGCGTAATTTTAAATCTGTTGGTGAGAGGTATTAGGTAGGATAGATTTCAAATAGATTTTTGGATATCACTGCAATATTTATAACGACATAACACGATTGATTTGCTTCAATATTAACGAAAGGTGCAATGATCTCTCTTGAATTAGGAACAGTTGAACTGACTGAGTTATGCATGAAGCCGATATATTCTGGAAAATACAATTGCTCATTGGAATTATCGGGCCCGCAGTATTTGAGTGTCCAGTGAACATTTGTGTTAGTTAATTTCTACTGGTGGAAATCTAAACCCTTCCCTCTTTATAGTGCTCGACGGCTTGAAACACTCGGGCTGGAGCGGACAGCGGGCTCACTCATTTGAGAGGAAGTAAATTTTCATGTTTTGAAGAGGCGTTTGCCGGCAAATTGGAAATACGCTTGATTATTCGCTTGAATGGTATTAATGTCAGTGAATCAATTGGTGAATTCACGTGTTTTAACTGACTAAGCTGTTCTTGTTAATTCGATTTGTTCGGTGATCGTTGGTTATTTGGCTTTTTAGTTTGCCAACTTTTTGGTGTTTCGAGGGAGGGGGCTGAGTGGAATCTAATGAGCGTAACGAAGTGGTGAATTGGCGAGCGCGGCGGACGTCCCATTATATCAAAAATTCTATTGAATTTAAGAGACGGACAGTTAAAAGAGGAGACCAGAATTATTTTTATTTATTTTTTGCTGATTTTGAACGCCGAGCAACCGCATAATGACCTGGAGAAGTAAGAGGTTCTTTAAGACGGTCTCGCCATTTTTTTTCAAGTAACAGGAATATTCCATGAAAAATCCTGGATTTTTTAAATCTCTGTTTTGTGATGAAAATAGTACGGGTGACATACGTGACGCTTGATTATGTTTCCGTTTTGTGAAAAGTCGTATTGAATCTATAGGTCAAATTTTACTAGAGAATATTGCAAATTATAGAATTGATTCGGTTTTTACCAATAAACATAATTGAAAAATGACCTGCAAGTCCATCGTGAGGAATTGGGAATTATTATCCTGTTTCTGTTAATTAATCAATAAATGTTGATTAATGAAAAAAATATTCCAGATAAGCATTCTAATAGGAATTTAGATTTTCAAACTGAAAAATCTCAATTCGAGGCGTGCAATTTCAGTTTCAAGTAGGTCTTCTCTTCAGTTTTATTTTCAAAAGAATTCTTTTCGTATGTCACTTATCAATAATTAACAAATCTTATTCCCAAGAAATTAATTCAGCCGTTGTAAATGTTCATTAATCATCATAACCGTTTTTCTTCTTTATTAAAACCGCTGGGGCCGAGAGAGGACACCCGAGCGTTGTCCACTCATGCATTTTAATTAGCAATTTTCGGAAAACGTTGGAGGCCCATTTTATTCAATAAAAATCGCTGTTGTTTAAAATTCAAATTACCTTTATCTCGCTTTTTCTATTACGAGAGTTCATGCAGAGCCAATGAGGACGTTTTTTGCTGACTGTGAGAAGGAAAAAAGAATTGGTTAAAAAAAAATTATGAGAAATTTTAACAGGCCCCACTCTCGGTTTTGTCACGCCGATAATCACGGAATTTTATTGCAGCGACAGTGCAACGCAGCAGAAGGACATCGTGGGTCGAAGGTAAAGTTACATTAACTGGTGGATAATAGATATTGGATGTAATGTCCAGTAAAATGTACAAGTTTGTTGGTGGATTAGTAAATATCACAGTGGCATACCACCAGCAAAAAAATATTTATTGAGATATTTTTTCCTTAAAACATGTATTTTCTAGACGAGCAAATTTAAAACAAATAAAATTTTAATAAGCTAAATATGAATAATTTCATTCTTGCGATATCTTTTTACCACCAAAATTTAAATAAAAGAAAAATTAAATATAATTGCCAAATAAAAAACTTTTTATTACTTTCGAATTTCACTTAAAACAATTACTTTAAATTAACTCATTTGTAAATTGCCATTTTAATTGCTTATATTCAAAAAAATATCTTGATTAACAACCTTTTAATTGTATTAATGCGAATAATTTTTCAATTCGCCATTCAAAAATTTCATTCATACTTGATTTCGGAAATCTTGAACACGTAATCACGTAAGATTAGAGAGACATACGTTAGAATTAATAGTATTCATGACCCCCATATCGTATAAAGACAATATAGAATCTTAATCCATTCTCTTCCTTCCATACCTGCAATATAAAAAGATCGTATCGATTTTATTGATATTGCGACGAGTGGGCGGAATTTTAATTAATACCATTAATTATGCGCTAGTGAAGTTGGTCTCACGGGTCGCCAACAATTTGAATATTCACAAATGAAATGAAAAATCTTTGAAGAAATTTTTTTAATACTCTCATTTGATTCGGTGAATTTCTCCAATTTTCCATTTCCATTTTTTTACATTCTTTCGGTTCGTAAATGTTTTAATTCATTTGCGCAATTCAGTAGCCAATATTGCGGCGGTTGGTTTATTCTCTGCTAGGTCTTCCATCTTTCTGCATAATTTTGTTTGAAGCATAAGTCGAGCGAGTGTGAGAAGGGCGGAGCATCTACGGATTGAGGAACAAGTGGTAGTGGCAGTGGTGGAAGAAGAGAGAGAGAGAGGGAGAGAGAGAGAGGCAGCGGGCGAGTGAGATGAAAGGAAGAGGGGCGGGAAAGAGGCGTCAGGAGCGAGAGGGATCAGAGGGATCCATGAAATAATAATGGTATATATAAAATGTAATTTAGCTAAACGTATGCAGCGTGGTATTGAAGCCAGGCCTGTCCAACCCAGCAGGTATGTATCAAGTTCCTCGAGATCCCTGATTATATTCCTTCCCACATTCATTTTTTCTCTCCCTCCCCCCCCTTTCCTCCTTATTTTTACTTCCATGAATAAACCTTAAATCACTCAATTACGAGTTCCAGTGGCGAAAGAATACCAACCGTTCCCAAAATGCAAAAAAAAGTCGTTCGAAAATTTGAGCAAGATAAATCTCAAAACAGCCTTAAAAACATTATGACGATATTTAATCCAAGCTTATACATTTTAAAAAATTCCCATTTGGAAATAAGCACAAAGGGATTACAAAAACATCGAAAAAAGTGGAAAAATCAAGTGGAAATTCTAAAAATGCTGGGAGAGAGTGATGATGAATAATACGAGTGACAATATTTTACAACGCAAACCGATGGACACATCACTGAGTTATGCCACGGGATGGATAGCCCGCGGCTCGCGGTGAGTAAATTACAAGGTAAGACGTGCGGTGAACGCCGACTCCTTCCCATCGGGATGGGGGGGCCCTCTCTCCATCACTCGTCATTTTCTCTCGCTCTGTAGTCCTCGATGCACCTATAATCTCCTCCTTCTTCGACTTACAAGTGTGCACGGCATTGCAATGCTGTTCCTTTATCCACCTCCAGCCCTTCGACGGCCCATCGGATCCTTTTCGTCCATGGATATGTGCTTACGGGCAGCAAGCGGGGCCACATCATCGTTGCCAGGAGCTCCATCGCCAATCCAAAATCAGTGAGCCTGTGTACAGCTATCCCAACACTTCAACTCCCCTCCCCCCTTTACCCTCTCTCACTCGCATCTTTTCCACCTGTATCTGCTACCGTAAGTCGACTAAAGTTGCACACTCGTCGACCTCGCTTATACTTCTTACTTTTCACTTTATTTCTTTTATTATCTCACTCCACATGGGAAGGAATATTCAATAAAAATTAGGTATATTTTCTGTGCTTCTGGGGCGATATACGTCGTTGTAGGTGATTTTCAACAGCCATCACGTTATTTTGAAATTACCTGAAAATTTATCAATCGAGAATTAAATTTAGATAAGTCTAGACGTGAATTTCTCCGTAATTGAAAATTTCAGTAGACACGAAAAAAATTGTATCTCGAGATTGCGCGGATCTTGAAGGGAGATATTCCGAAGTCTTAACTGGAAAAAAACACTTTAACTGAAGACTTTGAAATCAATTCAATTTGAGACTTTTAAGATTCAAGCTGAGATTGTGAAGATTCAAAGTAGCACGTTCATCAATTTAAATTGAGACTTTCATAGCCGAATCTAAAATGTTTGAAAAATGTTAATTTGAAATCTCCACATTTCCTGTATATTTACAATGCACTGCTCCAAACTATGTAATTTCGTTAAATTTCCGTCGGAAAGTAAAATATTACATGCCCTCCTTCCTCCCCACTTCTTCTAAGGAAATTGAATGTTACTTTTCTTAAAATTACTTCTACTCAACCCTCTATATTTTAATTTTTTTAATCAAAAGTATCCCACCAAGAAGCAAATAACCCTGAACGTCGTCTTCCTATTATTTTTACAACCTCATCAATATTTCCAATAAAACCAGTTTTAAAAATTAATTTGTAGTTTTTTATACATATTAAAGATCGCATAATGGCCGGAGGAAGGTATTATTATATTCAGAAAATCTCTTCATTTATTGGTTAACGACAATCACCAGAAACAAAAGGGATCATCACTCCGGTCTCACCAGTGTTTCCATCGTGAAATGTAGCGTGTTACATTTATCACATCCCCTCCTCATCGTGTTATACATCTTCGATTATCATTGGGTATCGTGCGCGTATAATGGCCCGGAGGATGGATATTACACCCGTACCGAGAAAATATGCTATAATTGATTGAAATACAGCGACCAGAGACGACGTGATACGACATGTGCGCCGAGTCATCGTCACCCACGCGGCCCTTTGACGCATATGCGTGGAGAATTGCATCTCAATGCCACAGCACCGGTGCGCCCAGTGCCAAGGAAAAACAACATCTGTCAACTTTATCACGACCCCCCCACCCCTGCCGATTAAGGCTCTCTGACAGGCTAAAACATGTCTCTATTTTCCCTCTCCCCAACTCCTCGATTTTTTACTCGCCTTGATTTTTTTTTTCATCAGACGTGAATTCGTCGTGCTAGATTCCGTGGTCCCCCGGAGTATTATCCGCACTGTTAACAAATTGTATCTGAATTTTCTGAAACGCTAAGGATAATTTTTTACCGCATTTAATTTCCTCAAAAATTGCAAGGAATTTTTTCACGAAAAATTAATGACGTTATTGAAAAATCAAGGAGAATTGAAATACAGATGCATTGGTTCGGATGAATTAGGACATAGGCAGAAAATTTGGTCAAAGGGACTCTTGACTTCTCTGGACAATGTTATTAAATATAATTGCGGAAAAAAAATTCATGAAAATTCAGTGCGATTTGGTATTGAATATTCATACTCCTTCGAAAATTTAAGTGCATTGAGGAATTTTCATTTCTGCATTGTTCACTTTTCCGCAAAATTCTGCAATTTCACTGAATATTCCGTGAAACTTGAAATTTCATGGCTGTTTTAATCAAAGTCCCCAAATTAAAGTCAGTCTCGCCATCCTGAAAATTAACAGTCAACTGTCAATGTAATTTAATATTTTTTTCAAACAATGCGTCCGTTAATTTTTTCATTTTGTTTTCTTGTGACCATGTAAATAGACGTCATCGATCGATAACCTAGCGAGATAAAATACAGATAAAAGGAGGTAAAGAAGATAAGACGAGTTGCAACGGGGTTGGGAGAGGACAGGACAAATAAAAAGTAAACCAGAAATCACGGGAAAAGACGAAGCGACGCTGGCAGGAAAGAAAATACCGATAAGCGTCATTCCGGTAACTGTTTCCGTCACGATCACCTCCGCAGGAAATCGTCCGGAGATGTATAAAAGGAACAGTTTGAACAGGTCGTCTCTCGCATTCCTTTACTGTCGCTCCTCCACTTACTTCGTCGGGAAATTGTCCGCAGTTTTGATAAGAAGTGGCAATAACCGGCGCTGAATTCCTCCGTTTCCTCTCACCTCTCCCTGGCCCGACTTCTCTCTTTGAGAGTACAAATTTGTTGTCCATTCGATGTATACCGTACGATAAGATCGAGGTAATGTGCGGGGATCCTTGAGGCTCGGCTGTAACGAATCGCGTGATAACACACGGAAAATTTGAAATTGTAAGGATAGTATGGCTGAGCTTTGCCTCGGCCACTTATAGTAGCCTCGTCATTCTGCTCTTTGACAGGATATCCAATGCAATGATGTCGTCTGTGGCCTTCACCGAACCGCACCCTGATACCGTGAATCGCCTTTGGAGCCGCAAAATCGGAATGACACGGCTAATAGACAATGAGTCTGGCAAACAAAAGGGGGAATAAAGAAAAAATGAGAGGAGAATGCGAGTCAAATAAAGCCTCATCATTGCTCTATTCTTTTATTATTATTGGCACAAACTTTTATGCCTTTTCAGATCACTCCCCTTTGAGCACTCCTGCAAGAACGAAATTGATAAAGGTAGCAGTGAGGCGAGTGACGCGCATCGTCCGAAAAGAATTCGTTGTAGTGAAAAAACACATTCGCTAGGATTTGCATGGCGTTGACGCTCTCTAAGTGAAGTAAATACTAAGTTGAATATGGGAATAGTTGTCAGGGAGCGCTGTAATGGCCGCTGTGAGGTATGTACGTCTATCTCATCGCCCGCTGGTCCTTGGTCTATTATTCTCGAGAGCTTGGGGAAAACTCTGAAGATTTATTCAAAATGATAATTAGAAAATGAGGGTCTCAGGAACGATCTAGTAGAATAGAATAGAATAGAATAGAATAGAATAGAGGCCGAGCCTATTTGACTCATGAGATTTCAGAATTTATTTCTACTTTGGACTCTCTTTATTTTTTTATTTGTAACAATTTCGTTGATTGCATGCTTCCGAATGGACAACATTCTATTTAATACATTTTATATTTAAGAAAGTCGCTTTTCCTTGGAAATTGAATGTCTATATACCAAGCTAATCATTTAATTCAGCTCATCATTAATACTAAACTTCCGTTTTCTTCCGAGAAACTTCCGTTTTCAATCAAAATCAGAGATTCGAAAAATTGAACCATCTCAATGCTTCGGGTGGGAATCAAGAACTGAATTTTCAGCTAAAAAAAAAAATACAAAAAGCCGGTGTTGAATGATCGGGAGCAATTTCCATGAATTTTTTTCATTTAATAATCAATTCGTAATAAAAACAAAAATCCCAAAAATTCAATGAGACTTTACTACTAATCAATACTAATTATCAACAATACATACTCCTTATCTATTTATTCTCTCGAAAGCAATGTCAGTTCTCGACATGAAAATTTTTAATAAATTATATGAAAGAAGTAAAAATATAAAATGAGACGTGAATGGAAATGAAATAAAGCAACATCATCGAGCAATTCTTTTATTATTACTGTACACTTTTATGCCTTTGGAAGTCTCTCCCCTTTGAGTACTCACGCGAGGACAAAAAAACATGGCGTTAAGTCGAATGACGTGCATTGGGCGGTCGGAGGGGGCAAGGGGGAGGGGGGGGGGGTTGGTTCACGGCCAAGGAGTCATGGCTGTATCGTAAATTCATCAGTATTACATCCGATTAGCATACCAACTGGACACCACTAGTGTACATTGTTGCATTTGGTCTGTGTCACCTATCATCCCCCACCTATCGAGTTTAAAACGTTTGGGATTTACTGATCTTTGTTAGTGGTTGCTCACAACAGCCAACTGTCACCGTTGCCTCCACCAACTCTATATGCTTATACCCGGTCCGTACGTGTTCTGGCGAAATGCGTCATAAAGTTTGTTGCTCAGAAGTTTAAGTATGATATATTACGTTACTTAATAAATTGAGCGTGACCATATTGCGTATGTTCTATTACCTGTGTATTTGTATGACACTCGGTCTGCAAATTTATTTCTTCGCATTACGTTAGTTTTAATCAGCATCAGACTGTGTTACGGCGAAATTGCTCTGACAATTCGATAAGATCTAATGGCCGGAATTATGTGGGTTTGTTACACGGGCGATGATTAACGCCAGTGGGGTTATTGCGGCAGACCCAATAAAGTAGTTTCGATGGTATAGATGGGTTAACCTGAGTATGGAGTTAAATGGTCGAGTGTGGATACTACTGGGGAGTGAGTGTGAGGGGACTAAACTCATGTGCGACAGGGGTGGAGGAGTGGAGACTGGAGAAGTATCGGTCAACAATTTCCAAGCTGTGACAATGAAAGCATGTGGTAGAAACTCAAGATTTAGGGCATATTCTGTGGTATTAGCCAAAACTGAGATTCTAAGATATCGCTACAAGAATGCCAAATTGCTACAAAATTACAATAAATTAATTTTTTCTTGACAATGAAAAATATCGATTTTGTTTTTTTGTTTGTAAGGGAATTTTAGATAGTGCGCTTCAACTTCGGTTACTATGCTGAATACATTTAGCCCAATTTTTGAAAAGATGCAAAGAAGAAAAGTAGCCTTAACCGCCTATGACTGGAAAAAAATTGCAGATGCAAACGGTCAACTATGCGCCGAAGAAAAATGGAGGTACTCCAAGAATTACAATTTATAAATTCAATTTGATGTAAAAAACATACGTAACATATAATTTATTTGTTTTTTCCAGTCGAATCAGAACTCCCAATTTTTACAGCGAATTTGATATGAAATATATTCTTAGAAAATTATTTCCTATTCACTACAACTAATGATTTTCTCCAACAGAAATGTTAATAATAGTGATCATTGAATGAAAGAGACTTTTCGGTGAAAACTGACATTGAATGGAACTGAGTGGAACTGAAACAAAGGGTCTATATGTGAGGGGGCGAGGGGCTGCTGTCGCAGTCGAGAGGACGCACCCGCCGAGGGTTGCCCCATTATCGGGAAATTAAAGGCAGTAACTCATCTCGAGTCGACTTCTATTAGACTTTCCCCTTGGTTTGTCGGCGCGTTCTCTTCTTCGCTCGTCGGTCGATATTACTTTCGATATGAAGGAGGCCACTAAATTAATATCCACAATGCACTAGCAATTATGAACGGCGGCCCCTTTATTCGGGGGGGTAGAAAGTCGTTGAACGTAGCCTGTGAATAGCCCTTGCATCTGGGGATATTAACCGTCGCGCCTCTCATTCTCTCTAACCTCTCCCTTTTTGCTCCACCATCTCCTCCCCCTGTGCCTCAACGATGCTCATATGCAAGAGACCCAAGGTGGGCGCCGTATGGGTCTTCCGGAGTACTTTCTGTATAAACCCCAACGAGGTTCTAGCGTGAGCGTTGTCATAATCGTCGACTCGCTGCACCGTGCGTGACTTCCCATTTTGTTGGCAAAACCCCACACGTCCCCACCACCATTTCGACCCCCTTTCAAATGACTTGGGCATATATACGGAAACGGAACAATGCGAAACCTGGGCGAGATGAGCGCCCGGCGAATCACACACCCTGTGGAAAAGGAGACTTTAATATTCGTAGTTTCCAGAATTTCCGGGGTAGCTGGTGAATGTATTCTGGATTGTCCAGAGATGGCTGGATAAATAGAGAAATGAGATGATTACATCAATTATGGGCTTTGTCAGTGGAGAATATGGTATTTATGGTCGTAAATTACTAATTCATAGAGAAATTACGAATAAGATTAAATACTATTCTAGTTTATTTGCAAAGACAGATGATTAGTTATGTTTTAAATAGGGACGCTCAATTCAATGTGAGAATGAACGTTGCTGTAAATTCGGGGAAATGAAATTCGAATTTTTTTATTCTGATTAGAAATTGTTGACAGTGCAGGAGAAATTTCAGTCAAAAATATTTAAAACAATGCTTCCATCGATATATGATAGTGGAGGGACCACGTATGCAACTATTTCCTTCTTCCTCCTATTTATTTACAACAAACATATTGTTCCCTTAACATAATATTCTGTTTTGCAATACTGCTTCCATTCCATTCAAATATATAATATTTGATGAATCCATGTAGTAAGGCACAATCTGAAATATATTAGCATGTACGTACGATATGTTCTCGGACTTGGAAAACTTTTACCCCTGAAAAATGAGATTGTGATTCCTTTTTCCGAGTTGTTTTATTTATTTATTCACTTCATCCTGTATCCCGGGCTGAATATCCTCAGGAGTACCATTACGCATCCGCACCACCGAATCTGTATGCAAATCGTGGGGGAGTCGTAAAACTCATATATTTTCAATTTTACATGGCCGCATCGCGAACATCGGAGAGATAGATGTTACTCTCGACTCTGCAAAGGTAATTCATTTCTACTGCACAATAGAGAACCAATAATCGTTGGAGGAATTGGAATATCGACTATTAGAAGTATTGTCCTTGCGTATGGAGTTCTTCTAAATTTGATCTCGATCGTTATTGAAGGACGAAGAAATAAGATTAAATACCATTTTTGCCTTGTGCCGGGTTTCTGTTTTTTTTTTTTAACACTGGCATTTACTTTTGACGAGTGAACATTTTGTAGTCAATTCTGCATTTCTTTTTCCTTGTTAAAGGTACGTGTTTCTTACATTTGTAATTGTTTATTATTGTAATATTGTTTAAGGCGAAGTAATTCTCTCAGTAGAAAATTTGAGTGCATATTGCATTTGTTTTTGCATTAGTGAGTACAGACTGATTTTTCTGAATCTTATCTCCGAGAAATTCTTGTCCGCTGCGATTAAATTAGGAAATAGGCTAATGGCCAATTTCAAACTCAATTGTCGAAAATAAATCCCACGGCACGCTGAACCAATTATGTGTAATTCGATTTTATGAAATTTCCGAGTATATCTGTACGTACCAACTAGAATATGCGAGCATTACTCGCGAATCACATGAATGATTAATTTCTTATCTGGAATTATTGAATAATTGGAACCAACATTCTTGGCATTTCTTATTTGGATAGGAATAATAATAATAAAAAAAAAATTAATAATTCATATTCGACTATTTTTTGAGGATTAGCATTAGTTCCCATACCAACGGGAACAAATCAAAATTACTGGAAGAATATTGTTCAGTGACATGTAATATTTTTTCAAATGCGACATTTGCCGGAATATTGCATTTGTATCCTATACATGTGTGTATATGCGTGTCCAAATATTGGCAGATTTTTTCCACTCTCATGCGCTCTTTTTCTCTTCCTCTGTAATTATCTTAGTCCACGGACTAATGGCCATTCTCAGATCCAAAATTAAATTTTCCAAAATAAATTTTGCAATTGCACGACGAGCCAATTATGCGTAATTCGATTTAATAGAGTTGCCGAGTGTGTTTGTATGTACGAGTTGGAATAGACGAGCTTTACCCTGGTAGTTGTCCCACTCTCTCTTAATCGTTTTACTTCATTTCGACCCATTCCCCTTTTTCTCTCAGTTGCTCCCTCAATCTCTCTATACACGACATCCACAGACAGAAGCCGCTCGCGCGTTTCCGCACACTCTGAGGTCCTAACGCCTCGGACTGGAATCCATTAAACCTAGTGTCAAGTCGTTAATTTTCGTTGTCCCGAACCTCTTAACTTCATGGAAGTTCGTTTTCGTTGCACGTAAACCCCATCCTGTAGACGACGAGATACTCCACTCACCCAAAGCAAAACAGGACGAAAAAAGAATCCAAGAGAATGGAGAACGAAACAGATAAAACCTCAGACAAATGAAACAAAAAATAAAAAATAAAAGATAAAGTAGAATATCGTTACGAATTCTGCTCAGCCCCTGAAAGAACTAAACTCTCTTAAGAATTAATTAAAACCAGTAATTCTAATGAGTCTGCAATCATTGAGCATCAGATAAACTTTATCATTACTCATCGATTATTTTTTTCATCTCCATACAGAGCCAGATGGCGTCCAAAGACTATTGATCAAGCATTTTAAGGTTTCATGGAATTTCCACGAGCAAATCAACGCACACTGTCCAAAAAATATGCTTCTATTCGTCGCATATTGTTATATCCTTGCGAATATTCTGTTTGTATTCTGAAAGCTATAAATATAATAAATTCTCTCTTAGGAATCAATTAAAATGACCAAATCGAAGGAGTCTGCGATGATTGTGACCCTCAGTTAGATAGATAGACTTGCCAATTTTTGATTAATTATTTCCCTTATCTCCAGACAGACTGCAATCGAGAGAAACTGAATTAATCCTGCATCATACAGTTTACTGAATTTTCATAAAAAAAAGGTTTTAGTTGCCTCACATAACCCCATGAGATCCTTTGTATTCCACTGAGAAAGTCCGAATGCCAGAGACATTAATTGATGAGTAATATGGTGCATCAATCGTTAATTTGTTTGATAAAATGAACAGGGCCAGCAGGGGAGAGAAAATCGAGACGCAGTTACACATTTAATAATTCCCAAAAAGCATAAGTAATCTTTTCCACAGGGATAGGATATGTCTGGGTTCGCACGGTTGCATATGCCAGCTCTCAGTGATTCGTCATGGTCGTACTACTACTGCCGAGGGGTGAAGATCGGCATTGCCCGGATCATCGAAAAATTGATACACAATGAAGGAGAGAAAGCGTAGGTGGGCGTAAACCAATCCATTGTTCGTTCAAGTGAAATTTATTTTGTGTAATGGAGGATGCATGAGCGATATACGCATTACCCTCTACCCCTGGGAATACATATGTCTGTACGACATGTGCCATCTTATTATCATTATTTTTCATCCAACTTGAGGTATAATAACACAGAAATTGTGATAAAAAAAGAGACGCCAATGGCGGGGTATAATACACTTTGGGGTATCTCAATTCATTCGCCTTTGGGGTTAATGTGATACAGATGGACGGCAATTGGCCCCCAACTCAGGTTATAAACCAAAGTCTGCTTTGGCTGCCTCATTTTTACCGTGGTAATCCTCGGGGCAGTGGCCCGCTTTTGTGCTCATTCCTCGAGATTGCTCGTAAACCATCAAATTAGAAGGCGAACAGAATAAATGAAGGGCTAAAGAATGCTCGCCCCATTGCTAAAAGCGCCGAGGCTTATGAAGGAGCGATAAAAATGAGTGGCTCCTTTCATTCAAATTTTTTAGTGTTATGGAGGCTCAATGTATAGATGAGGGGATAAGGATGACTACGTTTTTCAATCAGGTGAGTTGGGAAGAGGTATCATTATAAACGGGGGATGTGATCCCAGCAGAAATTACAGGAGGTAATAGGCGATTCATGAGACCTATTAAGGACTGGTAGTGCAGTGACATCAGTTATAGCTGAGATCTTCCTACTGCTGGAGGGAATGAGTTACTTGATGTTGAGTATGTTGGATACCATTGCTATACGGAAGTGAAATTATGACAAGTCGAGGGTGTACATGAGATTTTACATCCACACTGAAAGAGAACCTAATGACCGAAATTCCTATAGCGTAATTAATAATTATTTTCTTTCCTCAATGCATTAGTAGATTAGCTCTGATACATGGATTGAAGCCTGCAGTTGTCGGTCATTCATTGATACGAAATGCCCCCCCCCCCCCTCATTCCAAATGGAAGATCATGAAACATTTGCTATGTTACGGGTGATTTAAATTGATAATGGTTCTTCAAAAGTTCAAAAATGCACAAGTAATAGCTTCGGAAGATTTAATTTTTTATACAATTTGATATAAACCAGTAAAAAAATATTGAACTGAAAAAATTTCGAGAGAGTTCTCAAATTGGAATTTCGCTCCTTAAGCATTAACTAAAATGGAATAATTTTCAGAGTTATTCATTTCGAAAACTGTCGACTGTAATACATCGACTATTCAATAAAAGAAGACTCTTCGACTATTCGAAGTCACTTCGATATTTGATACAATCTTGTAATTGAAGGTTCCAAATTTCTTGGATAAATTCCTGCAAAAAGAGCGTAACGGAGGGTTATAGAAAAATAACCAAACGAAAATCAAATGCAATTGAATAGCTGTTATCGGTTACTAAAATTCCGCAATTTACAAATTTCTCTACTATGGCTAAATAAAAAACAATATCCGTTCGAAAGCATATTGCTAGTTTATTAGCAAACTGGTACCGTAATTGAAAATATTAATAGCAATTGATGTCAGTTGTTTAAATTCTAGTCGGGTATTGCAATAAACGGGACATGTGATTTGCCCAGTAATTACACCGAGTAATAGTCAATTCCCGAGACCTATTAAATCTGAGGGGTTTCAGTGACAGCATTTATAGCGGTGATGTTCCTACTGGCGTAGTGAATGAGTAACTCTCCATTGAGCATGTCGGATGTGGTTCCTACCTGGAGTTGCAGTCTGTGCACTTCTGACTGCAACATAGAGGGGTCAAAGGAATCAGGGGAGTGAATTGTCCGAACTATCGCTCTAGGGCACACAATCGAGCCACGAACGATACAATTTCGATGGTATATACGCATCCAACATTACCCAGCACAATGTATTTGCACGAGTCCCCGTGATACGTGACGTTTGAGTTAATAACGTTGAGGGTGAGAAATACATAATAATACATGTGGCATATATATCCGAAGACGGGCTCAGCGTGTTTCATTGTGTGATATTTCTTCCGCAACGTGGCTAGAAAAGAAGGAAAAATAGAGGTAACAGCTCACATTGAAAAGAAATTCTGCAAATCATTGGTGCAATGTCACGATAGTGTTTTCGCAATCAGAGATGGATCGATTCTCTGTCTGTGTGTAAGTGGGTGGGGGGTGTGGGCTGCTCTTCCCTTTTTTATCTAGCGTAGTATTATATGGCCACCGAATCGGTGTAGGGAAAACAGATAATGCTGGGGAGTGAAATGCGAAATACATCAACGGGGGTGGATAATCCAGAATCACTGAGCAGACACCTGCGGCACCCTCCAAATTTTGTAACACTTAAATTAATTGCGACTCGACAGCAAGATGAAGAGAGATATATGGGGGTTCGGCGGGTAATAGATATTGGCTTGATTGACACAGAAAAAACACGGGAAATTTAATCAGCAATTTGGAGATGAAGGGGGGGGGGGATTAACCGTGATTTATTACAGTTTACAAATTGAATTGTGAAATTTAAAATTGTTTACTTGCATAAAGTTGTTAAGCAGATTGTGGGTTGAATTATTGGGACCTACTGTGGCGGATAATTTCAATGAAACTTCATTATGTCTGGAATTCTTAGGATTAATTGCTTGAAAAATGAAACACAATTTTTGAATGAAATATCATCATCAATTGAATTTTAGCGAATTAAAAATTTAATATTGTTGTTATGTTAATGAAAAATTCTTCAATTGTACTCTGCCGATCCCTAATTATCGTCAACTAAAAACGTTCCATTTTACCCCATTCCCTCTCCTAGGCAAAAATTCCAGGGGATAATTTTCTAACAGTAGATTCTTCCCTTAATTGGGAGCTTTCCCAGTTGGATTGTTTAACCTAAATGAACATACAGGTAATATATATTGGCTGGATTCACGGTGGAAAAACAGATATAATTTAATCAGCAATGACGAGGATGCGGAGTTAACGATGATTTGCTACTGAATACACAGACACGCAAAACAAATGTAACATCAGTGGCTCGACTATTGTTGAATGTCTGGAGGATGAACTCTGTCTCTCCCTCGGCTCTCAACCCAACGTAACATCTACCGACGTCTGCTCTGGGGATGAAGTCACAAGTCTGGATACGCCAGGTTAGACTCCGACTGCTACGCACGCAATTACCATCGTTGATTGGATTAGACAGAGCCTTGATTTGAGCAGTAGTTCACATTCGACAACAGGGAAAATTGAAATTCTCGTCGATGCAAGCCCTCTACCGTCAGTAATTTTGCGTGACGTGTGTTTCAGTGTATTCGTTGAAGTAGTCGGATTCCATATTATCGTTGTGTATCAGTTAATTAATCGTTGAGAGTAGCTGTAGCCGTGAGCCAGCTCGACGATTAATTATCAATATTTCTGATGTATTGGATACAGAGGCAGTTGGTGAATAATTGAGTTTACTACAGCCCGTGAGTGGCTGAAGCGGAAGGGAAAAATCGATGGACGATCGGTGGAAGTTCCGCGGAGTTAGCGGGTATCGATCAAGTGTTATTGGATTGTTCATTATAATGAGCCAAGCGTACAATATAGGTTTTCTAGAATTCAATGGGAAATGATGATGATCTATCGTGACGACGATGCTTCATGTCACTGGATGTCGCCGTGTTTCAAGAGAAAATCAATGGTACGTCAAGCGGATGTACCTATCAGGAACATCTCAGTCAATAATAGGCGGCTGCGGTGATTCGGTCCGTTATGGAAATGTATTTCTTTCCTAATTTTACGACTTTTATCCCCAATTGGCGGTGATTTGCTTTGAAAGATTCAATGAGTGTCAAAATTTGAAATTCAGTGATTTTTTCACCAATTTATACCGTCATTATTTTTAGGCATATATCACCAAAGTTCAGGTATGAAAATAAAAAAAAATCAAAATTGATTCAGGTCATTGTTAGTATTCTAGAGTTCAAAAACGAATTTCAATTTGAAACTTTCCATGTCTAATCGACATTTTTAAGTAGTAAGCTAATCATTTTCGACGGATTTCAGACAATCAAAGACACATCCCCCCCAATCGAAGCTTATTGTCTCTGCGAATGACTGATTAATCAAGCTATTTCATTTGAATCATGTGTAGAGACTATTCTTGTTGATATCAGCAAAGTCTATACTCAGAAAAAAATGGAATTCGGACCATCAAATATTTTTTAGACGACCAAATGACAGAAATTTGTACGAAAAGGCTGGACAAAAGTTGCAATTCATGTTCAAGGAATATTTGACTTGAAAAATTATGTTTTTTTGTCAGTGTAGAATATCTCATATTGCAGTAAATCAGTGACTTCAACAAATAATAATGTAATGAGAATTTGAATGAGTGAGACAGCAACAATTCGTATTGACAGGATGAATTGACTTACCTGTAGAAATTTCGTGAAGCTGTCATGTTATTTCACCCTCTTTGAGCTCGCGATTCGGAGCACAGATCAATAATTGACTGAATTATTAATTGTAATGATCGGGAAGAATCGAAGACTACCATCCATAATTAGAATCTTAATATTTGAATTGCTGGAATCCTCTCATTTCAAACAATGATCGTTCATGTTTCATTACGCTATATTTTTATCTAGTAAAGAGGGAGAATTCAATTAAAAATTCCTTACAACGTTTATTCAAATAAACCAAATGCTTTGACATCAAATGATACTTTCACTTTCATATTTTATTCTATTGGATTTTCCAGAATAAAAGCAAATGCTGTTGGGGGTTTTTCCGCATATCATTTTCCAATAACAAAAATTACTTGCCGGTTTGAAGCCACTGCGAATGCGAAACAAGTGGAAAATGTTTTTCCGCCATTGCCTGCGACGTTCCATTCATTATTCTTCTCCATAATTTAGAAAAATACACATTTTCACTGAAAAAACTCACTACAAAACACCATTCACCGTTGCTAAGAAATCTCAACAGCTAATAGAATTATTCCCAACACAAATTAAAAGTGAATAAATACAATTTTAACGATGCAACAATGATTGCCCACCTAGGAATATATCTAAAAAAAATGAGCAAACTCGACTCAATCCAACTTCTCAGAAATATTTGCAACCAACTCCGAAGGAAAATGAGAAATCCAGTGAAACTGAGATTTTCCTGGTAAAATATGGGTCACCCTCTGTTATTAACATAAAATAATGAAAGAGGATCTGCATCGAGATCAAAAGTCCATTATGTCGGAGCTTTTCTGTGGCCCCCGCTGGCGGTCATCGACTGCTTCTCCTCTGGACACAACAGACGAATGATTTAACGATGACAAGGCGCAATTCCTGCCCCCATTTTCCTCTCCCCCTCTTCAGCAAGTGGATTCAGTGTGCTTGTACGCATTCTCTGTTGTAATTCCCCACATCCCAGAGGGAGAAAGTGCGTTTGAACATTGTGAGCATCGCACTTTGGCGCATATGTGGCCCCCACAATCGACTTCAAACTTGCCACCCGATCGAAGGGGCCAACCGAGATGATTGGATAGCTAGAGTACTACAGTGCCAGACGCCTGTTTAATCTGACCAATGTCAAATGTCCCCAGTGCCGTAGAATTAACATCAGCTGACGTGGAAAAGTACATCACCAAGATCCCATTAAGTGCCACGTGTTCATAAAATAATTTGGAATTCAGAGACTTCGGTCATCAGTAAGAGAGTGTTCACTCTCCGGTTCAACAGCAAACTTTTTCACTTCTGTATTTCACCTTTAACCCGCGTGTAGGAGGTCTCTTCAGGTCGATAATTCACCGTCAACAGTCCGCCCATCCCCGAGAAAAGAAATAACTATTAGTAGAAAGTTGTGCTAGCAGTAAGTACCCAATGTCCGGGAACTTGAGAGGGGTCGGCACGTTCTACTACGGTTTTTACCATGTCTGAGGGTAGCTCCAAGCATCAGCGCAATGGCTTATACTTTCGTTTCGGTAGATAGTTGGTTACAGGAAAAAAAATCTCTTATCCCAGCCGATGACGTATTGAGTCTAGTCAATCGAATTTAAATAGACTTGAGTGAAATCTGTAAATTCACTCCACAGTTGACAATTTTGATCTGTAATTTTGAACGGTGAATAATAAAATCAAACTCGGTCTAGTTCACATTACAAAATAGCAGTGTATCTATGTAAATCCGCTTAAAATGAGCACATTCTCTTAAATTAATTGGGTCGAATACTTTGAAATACGTCGACTCCCGGGATGATTGAATCCAACTCGATGCAAACCGCCTTTTCAATTTGATTCAGCATGATATTTTTGGGAACACATAAAAGAAAATGAATAGAACATTACTGAATGAGTATACGTGTCTTTTTCATCACGCAAGGTCTTTCGCTTGAAGGATTTTCGATATTTATATATAAAACATTTTTCCCATAAAGTAGCATTGGACGCTGATCATGGGAACATCCAATGTGTGCAGCTCAAGGACGGTCGTTCTCTCTTTCTCGCTCTCTCTTTCTCTCTTTCTCTCTCTCTCTCTGCTTTCAACTTTTGTCAAGAAAAATAAAAACTTGGCAAGGAAACAAAGAGGAAAAAAATATCATGTTGAAACTCATTGAGGCGCAGGGAACACAGTATGAAGGACGCCCAGCGGAAAGAGGTAAGGGACCAAACTTCTCATCACCGGGGATTAAAGTGTTATTGCGAAGCCCCGCTCTCGCGCGATCTGGGTGGCGTGTTCACTCTGGGCGTCGTGGGGATATTGAACGAGCTCTGGAATTAAAATACAGGAGTCGACGTTTGCACGTGGGATAACGCCGCACTCTACTACTACACCTCGGCATGCTGGTAGCACTTTGGCTGGGTTATCCCAGCGAGTCGATATTGAAATCTGGAAAACCACCATCAAAAGAGAGGGACTGGAAATTGAGTGGTTCACTCTTGACTTTCTCTCATTTTTTTTATGTTATATCTCGTCAAATTTGTACATTCAACAGTATTTCACTGTAGTCGGAGGTAATCAGAGGTAGAATTCAAGTCGCGCCATTATTTGGTAGTCGATATAAATTCTAATAACGTGTCTGTGATCTCCAGAGCGATTAAAAATGGTGGAAGGGGGATGAAGTGGAGTTTGGTGAGTGGGAGGGGACAGGAAGAGGATATGCAGGAATAAAAAGTCTGGAGATATAGGATATATCTTCCGCTTCGATGGAGGGAGGTGCTTGAAGCGAAATAAACTAAGCTCCGAGTAATTTAGTTTCGCTCTATGAAAATAATTATTAGCTACTATGTAGCGAACAAATATGTATTTTTAAAGGAATGTGGCTTGCTTTCGCCTTTATAGCTCTTTGAATTGGAACATGAAATAATTCCCATTTGCCTGATCGTTAGGACGTTCAAATAAATAAATATGTTGACTCAACCAAGAAATATTTCGTAAACAGCAATCGACCGTAGTTTCATTATTCTGAAATGTCCAACAAAAATTGGTATTTCTGACAGAAGGGATTTCATACTAAAAATCTTTCAGCATCGCTTAACATTTAGTTAAATATCGGGTTCATGATCTCCAGCCCGACTACGCTCTGAAAATGCTTGCGCTTGAAAACGTCGCAAGAAGGGTGAAGTTGAGTTTTGTGAATGCGAAGAATAAAAAATACGAAATAAAAAAGTAGTAAGTATGAAGGTAGTGAATAGATTTCTCTGCAGGGTGAAGAAAGGGAGCTCGGTTGGAATAAAGGAATCTCCGAGTAACTCGACTCTCCTTCAGGAGCAGTTAGAGCAACTAGAGGGGCGAAAGGAGAGAAACGGTGAGTTACGAATGAGAGGAAAAAACTTCTTGCTCCTCCAGAGAGCACGCTCCACTGGATTTGGCTAATGGAAGGTGCCGAAGGGGTCGAAAGGTCGAAACGAAAGTTGGCGCATCAGGGTGAGGTATTTGCTGATCTATTTACCCAAAAAACCGGCCTTGCCACCGTTGCTGTCAGCTCAGCAACCAGTCTTTGTTCTCGATCGTGAAAAACCACTATTCCAAACCATCACCCACCTTCCCAAACTCTTATCCACTTGAGCCGCAGGTTTTCCACCACGTATGAGAAGCATCGGGTGATCTCCCTCGCACTCTAAAGGTACATATTTATGTATGAGGTAGCAAGTGCGGTCGTTGGAAAATGGTATTCACCCGCAAATCTCAGTTGAAGAGGAATCGAAGAATTCGAACCCCGTTCGAGTGCTCTTCAGCAAGCCTGCAAGCTCCCTCCTTCTGTTTACGTATGCAAATTTTTCCAGGAGGGATCAATGCGCGTTAATTAGGACTCCCTTGCGCCAATGTGCACAAGACTCATCCTCATCGCCGCCGCCATCATCCCTCACAGCAAACAAAACCCTTCTGTATTCTCAAGTCCTTGATTACACGAAGCTTTGACCCAACCCTTGTCTCTTTTTCTCTACCCACTGGGTTTGTGGTCGCCATTGGTCGACGATGAGAGCAACTCTAAACATTGCTGCACTCAGTCGGTATGTATGATATACCGAGCGTTAGCATCTTCGAACTGCCACGGTCAGCTCGCCATAATCATACACGAAGGTGTATAATCATATGTGTAGTGTCCAGAGCCAAGCCCAACCTCCATGGCACATCTCCCTTGGTTACACAAGTAAACCTTGCACTCCATCGCACTCTCTACCCAACGTTGTCGCCCCCTTGGCGGCAACCCGGGCTGCCCACAGGGCTCCAAACAAAGACATTACGTACCCTCGCGCCTTCCACGATTACCGTCATTAAGCTTTTCTCTCTCTCTCTCTCTTTCTCTCTCTCTCTCTCTCTCTCTCTCTGTCACTCTCTTCTGTCTCTTACTGTTCACCCCACCTCATGTCTGTGCGCTTAGCAACAATATCAAATTCTACCTCATCCGTGACATACACTCTTTCCACCAACTCTCTCATTCCCTTCCCTCCTTTGAAACTCGCCTCTCCCAGTTTTGCTTGATACCTTCTACCATCATCACATCGACTTCTTTCATCTCGTCATACTTCCTCGGCAAATTCTACGGGTATACATTTCGTCCAGTTTGTACAACATTTGGATACTCATGCATTTGCATTACCCAAGATGATTCCTGGCCCTGGATATTGAAGTTCTGACAATCGTTCGTGCTTTGATCTTCGTCACTATCATGTTCTATTGGTTCACCTCTCCTCTTTCTCTTTCTCACTTTCACGTTCTGTGTGTACACAGTGGTGTGGGATTAGGTTATCGCGGTCAAGACTTTGATATGCTAAGTGTGCGAATGATTCGTCGGTTTCGCCTGGGAGGGCTCTGCGGTGAAAGGCACCCACGAGAAAGCCAATTTCCAATCTGCATGGCAATCTCTGGTTCGCTTGCTCCCTCGTTGATCAATCAAATGAGAATAAAAAGTCATAAAGTGATATTGGGGAGTGAGAGTGACGGGGTGGAGATGAAAAAATTAAATTTTAATTTCAGACAGACGATGTTAAATGAAGGCTTAGGACAGTCTCAAAGGGTGACTGAGAATCTCAAATTGAGCGTTGACAATCTCGATTTGAATCTTCTCAACATATCAATACTTTCAAATGTCTAAACTCAAAATTGCTATTTTGTCTAAATATGCAAATACTTGATAAATTCATCTCTGACTGTCCCCTCTCTTCAGCTGGTAAAAGGGAAAAATCCTTTTTCTCATCATCCCTTCGTTGTGATATTTTCTCATTAATGTTCACGCCGTGGCTTCGTGTTCTCTCTCTTCATTTCGATCACCATAGGACCTCCCTATCAACAGCCGACTTCCTCAAAGCTCAGCGAGCGTCAAAGACGAGTGGAACGAGGTCAGATTGACAAAGACACCGAGATTCCTCAGCTCCCTATAATCTTTTTTGTTTCTTTTTTTTTCTCTTTCATTTTATCTCGTGGAGGTTTTCTAGTTTGTAAATTAGACGTGTCTCCCATTGTTTCTCAGATATTTATGCTCCAAAACAAAAGGTTTCGTAGCGTGCATCCTCGAGATTGGTCGAGGGAAACCTCTGACGAATAGAAGGCCGTTGTAAAATGCGTCCAAGGGATTAAAAACGAGAAGTTGCGAGAGAAATACGACGATGAGGGAAAAAAGAAAAAAAATGCAGAGAGAATCTGGGTGGAAAAAAAAATATAGTGGATGAGGACAAAACAACTGCTGCCGACAGGGGGTAACACGATACGACATATTCATCATAAAGCATAACGCGGAACACCTCCAACTTTCATAGACATGTCAAAATTGCTCAAAGGAGGGTTTCCCACGAGGTACCGACGTACATTCGTATACACCACGCGGAAGTATACAGCTCTACAAAAAGCCTCAGAATAAGGGTCTTCTACTCTTCATTCAGCCCCTCATTATTTGACGTTTTACGGGGGCTAAAGCACACGATAATTATTATGATGGGGATTTCGTACTGATGAAAGATGAATGCTGACAAATTATGAGTACAAGACCGGAGATAATTTGACAGGGAAATTCGATCCGGCGGTGGTTAGATACCGTTAATGTTGCGTGGAGAAGGGTATTTTGGTGTCCACATGAACAAATAGAAACATTCTTTTCAGTTGTTTTTAGTGGGAGGGCTTCTTTCAATATTTACCCGCCGAGGCTACAGGTACTGGATTTTTCGGGGGAAGGGATGTATGGTTCTTGGGTAACCGAAATCGTAGAGGATATTTCATGTACGAGTTCATGAGATATTTGACCAATTTGATAGCAGACCATATATTAGACTGACATTTATCACCAATATATGTTAATTATTTCGTGAATTTGAGCTGTTTGAACAGTATGCGAGTATTTCTGGTGCAGACCGATTTGAAATCCTCTGGACCGCAGGGACAATTAGAAAGAAGTCTTCCTTGAGCATTTTATGATATCTTTCAGTGGGATTTCTTCGTCTACTAATGTATTTAAATACTTCCTTTTCCAATTGATTTTTTCTTGTATATTTGTGAACATTTTTGAATTACGGAATGCTATGGACAAATATTGCTGTAATTACCCACTTGTTTGAGGTATATTAAAAAATTGTTTTCCTTGCGTGTTGATAGAGATCTAGAGATATTCATCTTCCTTCTTAAGTGAATGAACCTCTAATTGTCTTTCGCGGACGTACTGCTGGAGAAACTTTGGCATGACAGTCGCATGTACACATGCTTCGGTACGTGAAGTACATGGGCCGGGAGGAGGGAGGGGGAGAATTGTAATTTGGTGGATTTAATTAACCAATTTGTATCCGTCAGGAGTGTCTGTGAAATACCTAGAAATACCGAGAGTCACGTAAACAAACGACGTGAGACTCAAGAGGCGATTGGAGAGGGTAGGGGAGTGTGTGGGGGAGGTTTGAGAGGAAGTGCGGTGGGTCCTCACGGATTTCTCGGATGGCCGATTAGACCGTCTGAGGTGTACATACATACACACTCTATATCGCTCCACTGGGAGAATCTGAAATTGCGTTAACCTCTCACCCAACTACTCGAGATCCGTTTTGGCGAGAAATTGCCACGCTCGAGACTGTGCCCCTGGCACAGGGCTTTGTGTGGCTACATACCAGTACATGAATGGATATTGGGAATATATCCATCAGTCCAGTGTGAGGCAGTCCATTCGCTTTGTGCAGAGGTCCACTTAAATAGTTCAAAATTGCACAGGGAGAAAAAAAGCCCTGGTTCCAGTGGCAATCTGTGGATTCCCAGGGAATTTACAGGAATCCAAGGGAATTGCCACTGAAAATTACAGACGTTCTAGTTCTCAATAATTTACAACGAAGGTATGTAGTATTCATATTATTTTAAATGCACAGTACAAACAAATTTCAAATTTCTTCTTATGATTTTTCTTCGAGACTTTCGACATATGCTATTTAATTTTTCCCGAAGTCTCCCTTCTAGTCTTGGAAAACGTAATCTAAATCTTCCGAAGATCGCAGATTAGGGTAGTCAAAAAAATTAAATTATTTTCGTACAAGTTTTACGAAACGTCCCTCATTCTCTGAAAAATATTCTTGATTATTAACAATTCTCCTTAATTTAGATAATTCTAAAATTTCAAATTAAGGGTATCATTCAGAAATTCGCGACCAAATTTTCACGATCAAAATTCATCAAAACGAAATCAATCTAACCTCCACATTCCCCAAAAATCGTGGCTTTGTCTCTTAGATAAGAAAAAAGAAATTCCAAGCAAAATCAAACTAAAATTCCGCTCATCCATTTCATAAAGAAAACGGAAGAGGTAATTTAAACCTAGTGGAACGAAACTGCACGCATTTCCAAGAAAATTAACCACCCCCCTCCATAATTCCCCTATCACCTCATGAAATCTAAAGACGAGCTACGAAAAATTCCTAATAATTTGATATGCAAAATTATTTATACACCCGCGGATGCAAGGTGCACAAGTCCATGCGCACCATCGACATAATAAATCAAACAATATTCTTTTCTCTTTGCGCAGTCAAGTGAGTTCTCCGGTAGGAAAAAAAAATTAAACTGGGCTGCTGGTATGCATTCATCCAGGGTTGAAACCAAAAATTATGCCATGTGAATGAGAATTTATCGTCTTTAAATGTGCAAATGCCAGAGGCGGGATACGTTTTCCAGGCGGCGGCAATGCAATTAGATGCAGGAAGGAATCGTCTTGGAGGCGAATAAATGCCACATTGACTTTGTGCACGTGTATGTACGCTATACGTATGTATTCATGGAGCAAAACTCCGCGAGAACGCATAGCCAAAGGGCGAACGGTTTCGCGTTATAGAAGGGGTGGGAAGGGGCATGGGTGGTTTGGTTTTCACAGTGCTAGCGTGGAGATCTGGATTTGCTGCGGTCGGGGGAAGAGGAGTTGGCGCTCAAGAGAGTCGCTGATTCGAGAGATAGATAAGGCGGTCGCGCCGGATAAGTCGCATTACCGTAACCATCGGTTTTATATGAAAGGTGGGAGGGAAGGATGGTTAGGGTTGGAGTGAGGAGAAAGGAGGGGAAGGGAGGGGAAGGGAGGGGACAGCTCGCGGCACAATTCGAACGATACTCAACCCCTCCTACCGCCGCCCCGACTTTTTGTCAGTTGGATCAATCTATAAAATAGAATTTCCATTTCATTTCATTATTCCCATCTCGGGGAGTAGTCATTTTTCTCTTCTGTGATGAGGACATTTCCGTTTGTTACGAAGGTGATTGAGCGTAGTGACGCTGGGTATGGAACGAAAGGAAATCGTCGAAGTTCTGAGATTGATCGAGTGCCAGTGGAGAATTTGGATTTCAGGGATAGGTGAGTAGTCCGGTCGAATTTTTAGGATTGGGTATTCAGTGAACTTCTTGAAAAACTTCTGGCCATCAGTGTTCCAATGAACATTTAATGTGGAGATCTGGGGGACCTGTGATTTTATTCAACTTCAATTAGTTTATGCAAAGTCATAAAAATGAAAAGTCGGATTTTATCGAATGTATAAATTGAGGAATTGCAAGTTTTATTCCAAGATTCTCTTTTTATAATGCTTCTCAAATGGTGATCAATGAAAACTTCTCAGTATTTCCGCAGTACATGATCGATTCTGTATTTGATAATTGAATGATTTACAATGGAGAGACAAATACCTCGTGCTCTCCCCAAGGAACATGATAAAGTTATCCACCGAATTGCTCTATAATACCCTCTTCCACTTGGAAAGAAATAAGAGTAATTAAAACTGCAAGTCCTATTGGGACGAGGAAAAAGGCCATTGTATTCTTGTAAAACATGATTTCACTTAATCTGGGATGAGTACAGAGTTCACCAGTTGTTCAACAAGAAAATGTTCAAGAGTTTATACTTCGTTTTTTACCTAGAGAAAAATATTCTCTAAAAACTTTCCAGGTTTTTTTTTCTTTCATCGTAATCACCTTAAATCAATTTGAAAGAAGTTGGAATCCATTGAGGTCAAACTTCTACCCATTCAGAAGAAAGTAAATCAACCTATCGTAAAGTTTTAAGTGAAGAAATTGAAGGGGGCCCTCATTAACATACGTGATGAACCCAAATACTTTTGATGAGGGGAATTTCGTATTCCCCTAATTTTTCCATCTGGTTTCATCGAGTTTAAGTTTATTAAAGTTCAATTTCATGCTACTTTTGCTTCATTATTAAGAGCAAGGTTGAAATTTAGTTACGTTAGATATAACCGAATTTGTGGAAGGACAACAACTGTTGGAACTGGAAAAATTTGATCAAATCCAGTAACTTTCTTTGGAAAGTAACATACTTAGTGAATTTTAATAACAAGTTGTTAATCGATTCCTAGGCCATAAATATTGCTGCAGAATTGTTTTTCATAACTACATATAATTGTTGCTGAATAATTATTTGACCTTAATGCAGGCCTACATGACTCCAAATACATTGAAAATTCAGGGTAATTTGCTACTTCCCATTCACGATTTGAAAGAAGATTGAAATAATTTATCGACTGTTAACATTGAATAACTGGTTTATAGAATTGATGAAATATTTTTCTTCGCGTACTTACCTTGTCCTTTCTCATTTTCCATTTCGCCTATTGTGGATTATTCATTTGACGACTTGGTATGCTGCTTGAAAACCGGGCATTTATGACTGAGGGAGCCATCGGCTCTGGTAGAACCGCATGGATTAACGGTATAACAAACGCCTGGCGCGCATGGTACGTCTATTGCACTGGATAATAGGACGCATCAACCGAAGTGAGGACAAAAGAGGATAAAGAAGGTTAAAGGGAAATGATGGTAGAGCTGGTGATTAAACAAAGAGAAACTGAAACCTAGTTCGATTCATTTCTCATTACCAGCTTCAATTATACCCATATGACGCATATCCAACTCGAATTAGCTTGATTATAATCGAATGACCGGGGAGTTTCACTCGTGTCGAGTGATGTCATCCTATTGGAAAATTATCCTGACGTGAGGACACGTATTATTGAAATGATTTTCAATAGGGGATTAATTTTTGTATTGACAGGACGATAACTCCCAGGCTGACAGTTAAGCTCATCCAGACATGTAAATGTTAACAACACCCCCTCGCAAAATAATTACCAAAAACTTTTAATAACTCCCACAAAAATTAATATTCTAAACTCGGGTGTTATCGCACTTTAGATACACTCATCGAGGAATGGTCAGTATATCGAACGAATGTTTATTTACGTCCAATTTTGGAGATATCGAGTAAAGGAACATCAAAACAAAAGGTGTGAGAGGTATTCACCTTGACAAGTGGGCACAATCATCGGGTTTCGACTGTTTGTGGTTCAGTTTCGAGTGGGGTGAGTGATTGTGCGGAGAATAGTCCAGTTACAAATCAATTTTGAATTTTTTCAGTGCTCATGGTGAAAAGCCAGTTTCAATCCCCTCAACAAAGTGCTTCATTGGGCTCTCTAACAGTTTGCTCCACATGTAAAAATTATTCTTCACAAAAAGAGTTTTCATAATTTGCTGCCGATAGAAGGTCCGTAGCAGTTGGGTGGGTGAGCTGTTGGGGAGATCGTTGATGATAATTTTTGACATCATCTTTGTGTTATCCCTCGTCTATCTCTGCGTCAACATGATTGCCTTTGGGACCAGACACCACCACGTCCACACTGTTGGTCCCGGGTCACGCAAAGACTGGTGAGGTAAGAGATGTTGTAGACCCCGCAATTTTCGATCTAATTATTTCCGGCCATCTCACTTTTGACATTTACAATCGCACAAAAAAACCTAAATTGAAACACAAATAAAATGAGGTTCTTTCGAATATTGACATTTAATTGTATATTCTAATTTACCTCAATGAAATTCAAGACAATAATTCGTTTGGGATTTCACTATTTCATCAGTCAATTGGAAAATATTTCCACATGCCATTTCGTATCAGTTTCAATGATCTCGAGCTTTTCAGTAATTATGATTTATAATTGTTGATTTGAATGATAAATCATTTTTAGCTTAACTGCTTGTATGAAGCAAGAGATAGGTTAACTTGATCAGAATTTACATAATGCGTTAGAGAATGATTGGACTCGATTTTGATAGAAGATAAGGTCAGATTCACTTGAGTATGTCACAAGGAGGAATTGGCTTGAAAAGTCGAATGCATTGTCCAGATCACTGGATGGGCTTTCACCAGCCTCAAGAAATGTCATCCAATGGAATAATTATTACGATTTGATTACGTCTATAATTTAACCCATTTTTAGCCCATAATAATTTCTTGTATCAACAGACAGACCGTTCCGAGTTCCTTCCTATATTTTATTCTGTGACATTAGAATTCAAGGCAGTGGTTCGTTTTGCATTTTATTCCTTAGAGATGTTGATGCCATATTTTTCCGAGGGATTGTGTTTCTCCAATTTCGATTATCTCATTTCATTGTGAGTTACGGTATTTTAGATTCATTAATTTGAATGATAAATCATTTTTTTGATGGAACGATTGTATAAGCTTTTGTATGAATTACATCAGAGCTTGTGTAATAAACTAGACAATAATTATGTTAGTTTTAAATCTAAATGCTAACACAAATTATTAAAATTGCTTTCAACCCTGCATTAAGTATTGTCTCTCAAGAGTATCACAAAACTTGATCATTAGAATCAACAATCAATACAATTTTGGGCACAATCTGAAAAATCTCCAGTTGCAACTGTCACAATATAGTAAAATTACCAGTTCAAACATTACCAGTTCCTGCAATTTGTTAGAATTAATAGTCCCAGGCGGCATTCACAAATCGCTGATGAATATTCAATGGATAGAATTCAATATTTCGTAGCCACAGACAATTCCTGTTCATCCAGATCACTTAATGTCTAAAGTGAACGCCTATTCTCCTGCATTCCTCAGTCGAAAGATTAATGAAATAAACCTTTTTTCTTTTTGAAATGTCGTTAATTTGTATACAGCTCATATATATATATATATATCGATTGTAGCCCGTTAGCACTGTGTGTGCACCAAACCGAACAAATCGAATTAATCCGCAGCGTGTCGAGTGACTCGCTTGCCAAGCCACTCCAACGTTATTATCGGAAATACGTTAAAACTGGAGTGTGCGATTTCCCGTATCTTCCACTGCTCTACTCGTAACACAGGAGTCGAGTGCAGTTGCTGAAATGGAAAAAAAACACACATACACAGACACTTGAAACAGTCCAAAAAAGAATTGAAGAGTCCAGAAGGAGAAGTGGAGAGGGATATTTAATCGGTAGAATAAAAGATTCACTGATTCCTGTGACCCGTGATCGACCGCAGCGATTAGATAATCGATAATTTCATGGAGAAACTTTCTCAACCTCGTGTGCTCCTGCATTCACAGAGGTTAACTCGCGGTTTTGCATACGCGTCCATATGAGTTGGATTTTCTTAGCTTTCACTTTTCCCGCTATTGGTTATCCCCGCCATCGCATTTCTACATTTAATTCTTTGAATTGCTTCTTTTTCTCTTGTTTACATGGAGAAATTTATATAAGTTACGTTTTTGGAATGATGACGTTTTTACAGTGGTAAATTGTAATTTTTTAATGCGATTTAACTGCTGACTTTGGTATGCATTTTTGGATAAATCTACATGCCGATCATCCGACGGATCGGGAGAGGCGCCTCAAGGCACAATTTGATACTTCCATTGATTATCTATCGTACCATTTAACTTCCGGGAATGCAGGCGAAATGTAAGGAATAGAGTTACAAAGTGTGTGCGCGATAATGCATTATGAGGCGTGTGTTGAGAATTGCGTGCCTACTAATCTGTATCCAATACACGGGAAGTACATGTATGGAGTTATAAAGGCGAGAATGAGATGACGTGTGTGGTCTAAATGTTGGGGAATTTTCATAAATTCATGCCGTATGCGAATATTCTGTAGAATTAATCTTGGAATACCGTACATAACTGTACGATTTATTCACGGAGTTACGGAGTTTTTCAATTTTTTCCTTCTTGATCTTCTACATACTCTCCGCCGTTACCACGAAAGACTGAGAATAGTGATTAATTCGTAATTTTCTTATGAGAAT
>JAPYZM010000779.1:0-34646 GCA_030522845.1 Psyttalia concolor
CCAAACTCGAAAACTCTAAAATCACTACGGCAAAATATTATGCCGGACGGTACCTTATGGGGTTTTTTGCACGCGTGGTTGGCAACCTCGCCCTCCGCTCGGTTGGCCAAACACCGAGCGAGTAAAAACCCCATAACGCTCATCCGCCAATATACTATTGAAGAATATTGGTCGAACGTTTAAGATATTCACCCGAATGTTCTCCATTGTGCTCACCTTGCAATCTGATACGAGCGGTTTCTTGTCTCTCTTCCCTTCCCTTTTTTTTTCCTTTACGTTCCCCCCCTTTTCTTCTGCCTTTAAGAGTCCCTTTTCAGTTTTCAGTTTTCAATTTTCAACTGCTTCAATTTCCAACATTCATTTTTTTAGATATTATTAGCCTATTCTCCTACTTTAATGTCTGTGCGCTAAATTTTGTACTTGTTGTTTTCCGTTTCTGTGGCACTGTGTCACAATGTATTTGTACAACATAATGTACAGTAATAAAATTTCAATCAATCAATCATTTCTTTCTGATAATAAATTATAAGTTTCATCGATTGAAAATTTTCAATTGTTGTTCAAAATTTTCTACTAAAAGCCTCGAATTTTTGTAGACTTTTTTTCACTCGCCTCTCAGCATCAAATTACGTCCACAGCACAGACCAGAAGACAACGAAATCTACGAAACTCGAGAAACACGCAATTCGTGATAATAAAGCGGAGTTATCCTCGCACACGATAAGAAAGCAGTGAGAAGCAAAAAGTGAAACAAAAGATAATAGGACTTACGCCTCTAGCGTCACGGAATAAGATAGCAGCATGCACGGGATCCAAACAGGCGTCCGAGGCTCTGTGAGGTATAGCTGGTGTTCCAAGAGACAAGCGCCTCTGTCCAGGCTCCAGAGAGTTTCTCCGAAGTGCACCTAGGAAAATTATCAGAGACTCCATTGATATTTTTCTACATTATCAGTAATGAATAGTTCGAGGGAGCTGTGAACATTTTCATTTATTGAAATCTTCCCATGAAATCGGCTATTTATTAACGCAATTTTTTTTCGCTTTGGATAATTGAATCTTTTGTCTTGGATCGATTGAACAACTTTCCGATTAGATTGTTCTTGAATTGTTGAAAATTTAGTCACTATTGCTGGACAGAACAAAAACCAGACAAAACGGTGGGTCCATTAGGAGGAAATCTTTAATTATAAATTTCCTAGTTCAATTCTTTCAATTGAATGATTTTATTTTATAATTAATGATTATTTTTGAGCTGGCACATGAGGATATTCTTCCTTATCCAGCTGACATGCTATCGCATGAATTTACCGATGAATTGTGAAATAATAGCAGTTAATTTGGAATTTTACATTGTACTAGGGGGGCTTCGGTTGCCAGCTCCAAAGGGGCTTCGTCCCCCCGCTCCCTCGCTACCAGTTTGTCATCAGCAGTCGTCTTTTCCTTCCCGCAGGAACGAAATATCATTGACCGAAAAACTCATTTCATACATCGCATTTTCCCTGTCATTTGGTACACTCATTTAACCTCCATTCAAATGAATTTGCTTAATTAATAATCCATTAGGATGGTATTCATATAAATGTATATTAAAAGATGATTAGTTAAGTGACTCTACATTAATCATCGCCTCCAACAGCCCTACCAATGTAAATATAGATAGACAGACTCTATTTATAGATTGATTAGAGATAGGATAATTTTCCTCTCCTCCCAGAAATGTGGGGGTTAAACCTTTGAAATTGAAAATTAATTTATGACTCCGAGACGCAAATAAACTGAATTGTCTGACGACGTGCTAGGTGTCCAAATTTTCACCCTCATCTTTTTTTCTTTCGTGGCATTATAGATGGGCCATAGAAAGAAAGTGGAATCTAAAAATTCTACTCCACCTTCGCTCGTTGAAAATAGATACGAAAAATAATGTCGCCTCAGCACGTGCTGTTCTGTCCCCTCAAGCCCACATATTGCCTCCTACCTCCAATATTACATTCTTTTTTTTTGTAACCCTACACTTTGAGCAACTTGATCCTCTCCTTACGTGGCATGTGATTCAAGACTTCTGAATGAAGTCTGATCTTATCAAAAAAGTATCTAATGCTCCACCGAATTAATTGATTGACATCAAAATTCCGAAAGGAAATCGTCACTGACACTTTGAACTGACAATTGGGAAAAAACTGGCCGGCACAAGTTCTCATGAAATAAAAATCTCTCTGAGTAGCCTCCCCCAACCGTGAACTGTCGAATGGAATTTACAATCTCACTGACATGTATATTAATGCCATAAATTCTCATAGGAAATTCACCATCCAGACCCTCTCTCTCTCACACCCAAAGCCTCACTTTTCCCTCATCCTTTCCATCACCTCCACCAACTTCCACGAACTTCGAAATCCCCAACGGAATTATTAACTTCCCTTAAGATGTTTACCTTGCCGCAGAATGCTCTCGTAAATCCTATAAGTAGTTTCACAGTCAGCATCGATTTTTGGAAGCGTCATCCGTATCCCCCCATCTAAACTCTGACTTCTATTCCTGAACTCATCCTCCTTCTTGGCCTTGACCGTGTCTTGGCACTCGCTCTGCCTCCTTATGTGGCCCAACCTCCTCCCAAAGTGGCGAATCATCTCTTGAATGCTGTGATGATGATGATGATGGTGATGATGCTGCTTCTCGATCTCGCCAGTGGGACTGACAGAGGTCGGCGAGTCTGCACTGCTCTCCGAGTGACGATGGCCGGGTCGATGGAGCTTGTGAGTATGCTGATGGGAATTCGGATGCTGACCATAAGTTCCATGAATCGTGTGGTACACTGAGTGAGTTGGATACTGACAATTAGTGTAATTTGATGAGGAAGAGCCGTGACTTGAGCCGTAGGAAGTGCTGGAGCCGCACGAGTAAGTCGAGCTGACTGAGCCGCGCGAGAGGTGACGATGATGGAGGACTTTTCCGTCAATTGTGGGCCTCTCCTGGTGGCTCAGGAGATCGCTGAAAATCTTGGAGTTCTCCTGCTGGTAACTCTGTCTCTTAACTTCGCTCACAGGCGACACCTTGTCCTGGCTACTCTTGGAATCACTGCTCGAACTCGAGCTGTGATGTGACAGGAGATGTGTGAGCCCGTACATTGCGAGATTTTTTTTCTTCAACGAATCAGATAGACACCATCGGAGTCCTAATGGAGGCTGTCCTAGATAAGAGCCGGCCGGTTATTATTCTATTTGAATTTCAAGGGGACGAGCATTTACGGTGACATTCATTCCGGAGATTATGCGAACCGAGGTCACTGGTGGAGGATTACTCTTGATATTTTTGAGTCTTGAGCAAGTTCATATCATTTGTAGATGGAATAATGCCGCAAAATTTATCATACTCTGCTTTATTTTTTGTTTTCTCCGGTGCAAACCAAACAAAACTATCAGTAGGGATAGATTAAAGTGGATTTTTTTTTTCTTTTTGGAGAAAAAATCGGAAGTTTTCCTTCTTATTCTCTTCACAAAGTGGATTAGCGATGATTACCGTTCTCATTGCTCTCGTTTTGGTCTCGTTATCTAATTGTCACCTACAGTTTTTCATGTTAAAAAATCAGAGAATTTATTCTCATGATGAGCTTGAAAATTTGAGTTTTCATTGGAAACTAACAGTTTAGATTTGATAAATTTATTTCCATGAAAAATTCATTAATTTCAATAAATTATTCAACACGTACAAAATTCTATAAACAATTCGCTGACCGTTTACTACGACAGCTGAGATTCTCATCTGATAATAGATTGAAAATATGACAACCAACTTAATTAAATCCGCAACACCGAAAATGGACAAATCTGTTATTTTTATTGCAAACAAGTCTCCCCGAGTACCAACTTTATATTACGCAATGTCCTGAGATGATGGTCACACTGTATTCTAAAAAAAGTTTATTAAGATTTTCGAAAAACAGAAATCACGGTGAACAGGTGACTCCACAGAATACGAAAAACAAGATTATTCTCTGGATTATTCATACCCCACGTGACTCAAAGCAGTTGAGAGCTGTATAAATATCCATTAATCTGCATTTTCCCTCTATAATGACATTGTCATTTCCGATTTTTCAATTAAACTGTTTTTCAATCTGAACTCGTTATACGACAGCAAATAGAAAATTTGTTACAAAAAAGCTGATGGAAAAAACTACTCCAAAAGGAAAGGCAGAACTGACAAATAGAGCGAAATTGCAGCGACCTTGACTCATCGCGGAGAAAAAAAAACAATAAAAAAAAAATCCTCCTCCTCTGTATTTAATTTATATTTCCGAACGTAAGAATGTTGGATCACAAGCCAAAGTACATCACCAGGTGAGCATCCATAATCCCAAACCAATAAAATTTATAAATACAAATGCTCATGCCAAGTGTACATACGACGTGTGCTTAATAAAACAAAAATCCGAGCACTCTTATCACAAGTGCCTGTTATATCTCCTCTCCATGCACATTTCCAAAGCCAATTAATTTGCGAAAAAATACTCCCCAACAATAATTCAATCGCAAACTCCAGAATTAATTTCTGGATTATTCTGGACTCTGATAACAGGAGTATAACAATACTGACAATATCTCCGGCTGGCTGTGTATCCTCAATACTCCCACCAACAAAATTACAATTATCACCTCCCCGAAATTCCCCGGAACGCTCTCCAATTCGCCAATTAGATATTTGACTCGTGAAGAGGAAGAAGAAAAAAAAAAGTATGATTGCATAGAGCCAGAGAAACTGGGACAGCGAAATAGGCTAGGCGACCTGGCCAGGACCAATAAAATTTCCCTGCTCTTGTAAAACTCAAAATGTAACAAGCCCCTATGAGACACTGGCAACAGTGAACATTTTCACTCCCACCAAATGACTATTTCCAATGCTTCATCATAAAAACTAGTCAAGCCAAACTATTATTTAGCCAAACTAAATATCCATAATCCTCAACCAGTCAAGTTTATAAATACAAATGCTGAGATCAAATGCCCTCCCAGCATGAGCTTATTTGAACAAAAAGAATTCCTGCACTCTTATCACTACCTATACAGATATTGTTCCTCCCGATTCACCTCAACAAAGCCAATAAATTCCTCAGAAAATATTCCACCGATAATAATTTCCCGAATCACGTAGCAATTGAGCTCCGATGGCAGCAGCACTAAATAATCACACGTTAATCACCAATTGAACATTTCACTCGTCAAACGTCAAAAAAAAAAGGGGGAAAAATGATTGAATAGAGCCGGGGAAACTGGGGCAGTGGAATAGACCTGGACCGGATAATTATCCTGCTCTCGTAAAACTCAAAATGTCATTGCTGATCCCACTGTTCGCTGTTCACTGACAACCGTGAAAATGTTGAGTTGCGACAACTGACTCCTCACGATTGTCAAAATTCACTGGCCATTCTAACCACAATCCAATGTATTTTCAATGCTTCATCGTGAGCATCATGAGTGAAATGTCCCACGACCAGCCGACGAATGTCAACGATTTGCGCATAGATTGGCGCAATGTTTACGAGGCTCGCACGCGCTATTGGTCCACCAGTCAAATAATCCGACAGTGACTCGCAACCCAAAAACTTGTTTTCACTAGTTTTTCATGCTCCTTCGTAACATACAACAACTCATAACCCAAACATTAGATTTTTATCAATACTCTGGCGATATTATTCTTAAAAATGAAAGTAAAAAAAATCGTCAACCACTGATTTTCCCACGTGTATCCGGCTTCTTAGATTTTTTTTTCTAATACTCGCTGCGCATTTGATGCCGCGTCGGCCCAAACAGACCACCGATTTCGAGCCGCTTTTTTTTTAATTAATGTTTTCTGGGAGGAATTTAGCGTGTTTTTTTCAGCAAATTCGGAGATTACGGAACGTCAATTATTCCCCGGATTCGGTCAATGAATTAGCGGGATAAGGAAGAGTCAATTGCGAGTTTAGCGTCGGCGTCCACTGGACGAGATTTAGAAATTTAGACCACGAGGCGAACAGCACGTATTTATTTTGTCCTGTGCGCAGGTACTACGGGCGTGATCAAGGCAGGAAAACTACGCGACCTCTGGTCGAAGATATCTCCAAGAAATTCGCTCATTGCGGGCTTTTTCTATCGGTAAAGAGGACCATCCAAGCGGAATGAAGAATTTTTTAACCGTTAGAAATAGAGAAATGTAAGAAGGACTGCTGTAAACTATCGCGTATTTGTTTTTTATATTTCTCCATTGAGTCAAGAAACTGGCGACTGATCTATTTTTGGGTAGTATAACGCGGAAAGAAGTGGTAGGCGCGCTCGGATGGTAAGACATTGCGCCGATTATGAAGATTTCTACTGAAAATGGTCTAATTTTGAGAAATTTTGGGAGGATTTTTTAGACAGGACAGAGACACATCATCCGACAGCTTGGGGGGAGTGAACTTTAGAGAGGAAGAGAATAGACCGGTTGGCAGCTTCTGGAGGAACCAGTTTTAGAGGAATTCAATTCCGTTGATAATTAGTTAAATTTTGTTTCAAACAATTTTTTGTATTCAAAAAAAGTTTTTTTCTAATTCTGCGACATGAATTTCTGAACGTTTGCATTTCATTTCTATTCTCATGGAGACCCCATGGAATTTTTCAACTCATTCGCCTGGTTATTTTACGAATTTTCCAGTAATAAAAAAATTACAATAACTCAAGAATTTATAATTAACAATTGAACGCAGCCATTTAATAATTCAATTCTTGCAGGACTTTCAACATGACCGATTGTTAAAAATATATAATCCGTATTCACGTAGAAAATTACGTAATTGTTGTCGTCGTTAGTGATATGTGTATTCAACATTCGCTTTTGTGTGAAAAATTCAATGAAAAATTCCAGCGCAATTGCTAGGAAACCCGTTTAAAGATTCATCATATTTGTCCCGATGTCCACTGAAAATTCTACAATTTTTATGTGCATTTTATCTTCAACAAAAAGCTATTCAATAGAAAAAAGTAATAACTCAATATCCAATAGGATCTTTTATTATCCGAGATGCTCTAGAGATCTTCACAGAATAAATTTTTCAAGTGGTCACTTCTACTTTATGAGTAAACCGCTAAAAGCGTGAAAAAGTCATTCCGAAAATTTCCACTGACAAGATATAGAAAATAGAATAATACAGACAAATAAAAAATCTCAAATGAATATTTTACGATTGATTTTTTCTATTGAAAAGCATAAATAAATACTAAATCTTTCCATCGCGTACTTCACCAATGATAAGAAGCAATAAATCTATTCAATCATAACTAAATAATTTTTGACTATTTGTAGATGTTACATGGAATTCACAACTCGTGGAAACCATTAACAAACAACAAATGTTGTTCCCTCGAACTATTCAAAATCCAAAAGTTCCTCAGAAGAGGAAACCAGAGGAAAAAATGTTAAATTAAAAAATGATGTACTCACTGTTTGACGCCAAATGTGCCTGATGTTGTGCCGCGGCTCTCTGTACAACAATTCAAGAAAAAACCCACAATTACCACAATATCCTCCAAAAATCCATAGAATGAAAAAAAACTAATTAAAGCACATTTTGTAAAATCAGCCGTATACCAGACGTTTCAAGGCTCTTGGAGTCTAGCGATCTACTCCGCGGTTTGGCTCCAAAATAATCATCCTTTTTTCCACTTTTCATCCACCGAAAGTACGAAGACATTGCTTATTCCATCGACCAATAAACCGCTAGAAAACCAACGCAAGACTCAATCAACAAGACCTCTAAAACCGCTAAAAGAACGAATGAGAAATTTTCCAATGATGACGACCGAAAAATAAAGAATTATGAAAACTGTAAATGATCCTTTGGTATTTCACTTCTCCATAATCAGAAGATTACATTCACAAATTAGACAGGAATTTTCCTGGTGCTGATGATTATTGCGTCATTAAATTGACCGTTAGAAAAACCACGAAAGACTGAAAGAGCCAGCTCTAAAAGCCACAACACGAGTGATTAATGTTAAAATGGCAGCAGCCGATTTGCTTTCAAAGTCGATTAAATTTCAGGGGAAAAAAAATTAAAAGGTTCTCTCCTCAGGGGTCTAGAGGCACTGAGCGAAGAAGCCACATTCGGGGCACATTCGGAGCATCAAAAGAAATGTTTTATGTACAGCATGTTCCAATAAAACCATGCATGTGTACCAGGTGTGTAGTATGAATAATCGTCACTCCGCAATCACATGATAACTCGCGCTCATTAATTTACATAAACCGAAGAAGAAGTGCGAGCTTATCTGCTCCCGATCCTATGGCAACTGATGAGAGATTGTTTTTTCGTTCGTTCAATCGTCTGACGATAAAAGTCCGTCCGTCAGCTGGTGATTGACCTTCATAACTTGAATTGCGTGAGTATTTTCAGTTATTGTCGCTCGATCGATTCAATGAGTTAATAACAGTCATCAAATTAGCCATGACAAGCTGTATATTTGTCCCTAGAGGGCATTAAATATTGCGCTATTGTTATTGCAAAATGAAATTCTCAGATAACGGAGTGAATGAGTGTTTTTTATGGAGTGAAGACCTTCTCTTGGAGGATAGAATGAATCCAACTGTGAATGGAGTGATCTCAGTTTGTGATATAGACAGACTCTCAGGCAAATATTTCCATTGTAAATCAGCCATTGTTAGTAACCTCGTATGACATTTCTGTGACAATGACACGTGAAAGAGAAATATGTTAATTTTTATTTGCGTGAGGAGTAAATAGACGAACAACTTTTTATGTTGAAAACAATCGACAGGAGATTTTATCAGAAGAAAACGAAAACTTGGATGAACTAAAATTGATGATTGCACGAGATTTCCACTTGTCGAGTTTAAAATAGATGGGACGATTTTAATCTCATCCAGGGATTTCTTTTATAGATAATAGATGAGAGAGAAAGAGTGATAGTGAGAGGGTGGCAAGGTCAACTCAGATGATTCTTCACGACTAATTGAGCCGGATTTGTTGATTACCGGTAATAATCGATGATAAGAGGAATTTAAGAGTTTTCGGTTGGAGTTTAATACACGGAAGTCGAGTGCTTGACGTATGCCGAGTCACTGAGGAACGCACAAGTCTTGTGGGTATTCCACTTCTTCCCTTCTTCCACCTCTCTTTGAACATTCGCACACTTGTAGTAATGTAATACATTTCGTTGGAGCCTACTTATGTGTTCTAGTGTGTGCCCGATTTTTTAATTTTTTAATTTCCGTCCAGAAATCGTTGGTTATGAGAAGCAATTGTAGAAAAATTTGTAACTCCATTTATTGATAATGGAAAGATGAATAATTCGCAATAAATTAAACTTCTCACTTTGTAATCTAATAATTGTAGATCCTTCTTTTCGGAGTAAATTATTTTTTATGATAATCCCGGTCTTGATTATCCATTTTTTTCAGTAAAAATTTTTTGTAAATTTTATATTGAGAATAATCCTGGATCCTATCCTACCTATTCCAAATCCCATCCAACAATATCCTCTGACGTCACAAGAATGTGGAACGCTATATTAGCAGGCTTGTTCGATATTTATCACCGAGGAACGTATAAGTGACTTGAGTATTTCATTATCACTCAGTAATGTAGGAATGTAATACAATTAATGAGAATATATTTTTTTTCTAGTGCGTCATAGATTGCAGGCTTGCGTAGAAGTTGGTCTTGTAGAAGAATGCGAATAATTTTTATAACTTGATGATAAAGTATTCAATTTTTCCATAAAACAATAGTTCATATTTGTCGAAAAAACGGAGGCAGAAGATATTAAGGAATTCTCATGAAGAACTTCTCCCCACAAGTAACCAATTATCATGTTCATATCATTATGAAAAACTGTCAACGATCTTTAATTTCTCTTTTTCCCAATAAACTGTAAAACGGGAAATCCATAAAATCGACAGTAATTTTCATTCCCACTGATAATTATTGACTCATCACTTAAATTGAACGACTATCGGTATTTCTTTAAAATGATCGATTTTCGTGGAAAAATCTAATGAAGGATTTAATGCCTTGTCACGAGGAACTTGTCCCCTGGAGGGGGTCGGCGTTACCAAAATAAATCAATAAGCACGAAGATATGGATAGTTATCTTCTGCAATGCATTCAGCTAGACTCAACGGCGCAGCGATTTCGAAAATAATGACGCCTAGTATACTTGGATAAGTGAAAAATACTCACCGCCTTGCGTTTATCTTCAGAACTTATAGCACTGTGACTGCGATGTCTAATGAGATCCATAACTTTACTAACGGGATTTCTGCTTGATTCAGAGCCAGATCGCGATCTCGATATGTGCTCCTTGGCGTGTTCTTTGTGATCTCTGTGATCCTTTTCGCTGTGAACATCGGTTGATGAACTCCCGTGCGATCCTCTATACAACGAATTCTTGAAGAAGACAAGCAACAAATGTCAATCAAAAACAACAGATATCAATTAATTAATTAATTAATTAACAAGCCGATTAGAATCCATTTGATAAATTAAAGGAGTTGAAAATCAATCCCTTGAACTCACTTGCACTGCAGTCTTCATATTAGCAATAATACTGGGTTTCCTGGTCTTGCTGGCATCAGACTTACTCCTGGGACGGAAAGCATCAAAGAGAGCATTTTTTCTCGTTGGACTAACTGTATCATCGCCACTTTTTCTACGTTCTACGCTGTTGCTACGACTATTACTTCGACTATTTGAACTAGATCGTACTCCCGATGTTTTTCTTCCAACGACTTTCATCGAAGTTGAGGAGCCCGATGGCTCTGATTGTTGAGGGAGTGGTGTGGATTTGCCTGAGCCCGGCGCACTACCCGACGTCGGCTTTCTAATCGGCCTTGAGTGCGAGCCCCATGTGCCTGTAAAATATTGTAAACATCACTCCATTTTCAAGTAAACAATGTCTCTTTTCATTCTCGAGGTATCTATAAATATCCCCGTTGAGTCTTACAATTTTTACAATTTTACAATTACAAAATTGACAAAATGAGTGGAGCTCAATAAATTTTTGGCCTTTTTTTGCCAGAATCCCTTTTAATCTGATTTCTTCAAACGTCATTGGCCATTGTGACCGAAAATAGTTGAAAATATTAGATCATTAGACTGTTTAATTTCTATTACTCATTTTTAAAAAACTTGACTGAGTCAAACTATTATATTATTTATCATTGTCAATACTTACCCGCACGCGGTCTTGTCCCCTGGTCATCAGATTTCTGACCAGAGTTATCGGCATCCTCGGTGACAATAGTTGGTAGTGGTTGAGACCCAAGTTCCTGGAAACATAAATTCCCATATTAAATTGAAGGCTATAAAGTTAAAGGTTATAACTCGACAAAACAATTCGATAATTAACCAGTTTCCGTGACGTTCCCATTGACAATTGATTACTAATGAACTTTTCTGTAGAAAGCTTTTCTTTGAGTAATATAAGTATATGGCAGACAAAATGTCATATACTAAAATAAATTCGTATTAAAGAAAAATCGTAATGACATCTGGAGCAATTGTAATTATTTATACAAATATTTAGGCATTGACATTTTATCAAGAGTAATTTAGTCTAGATAAAGGGCTAGGCCGGGTTAACATAAAGGGTTACTCCGTTATATAGAACGCATATTTGTTTAGCGTCGAGAGAATAAATACGATCGCTGATACGATTTTTGTCACCTTTTGAAAATGTTTATACAATACCAAAGATTTTGAAAGAAATACTTGTTTTGAACTCACAGAGAATGTGATTGTTACTCAATTCTGTGCGTGTAATATATTTAATACATTTACTTTTCCATCTGGAATTTGATTTTTTTTCTTTTTAAATCTTCCCGCCATATTTCATGGATACTAATGTGTCAATGGACTTCTCTTTGATGGGGGCATACCGATAAAAAATTTCTTGAGAAAGTGTATTTTCAATTGGAGATCTTCTGAAATTAGAAAGATAATAAAAAAAATTCTGATTGATCCTAGAATTGCCAAAATCTCTCAAATTTCAAAGGGAACATTGATAACATCATTCCAGAAGTCTTAGCCCCAAAATCTGAGGCCCTCTTCCGGGTAAAAATTAATTGTAATTTATTTGTCTACAGAAAAATATGCAAATCCAAACTGGTAATTATCCAACGATCCAACAATTTGTCTATTGTCAGGCATGCAAAACATTCATGGGCTTGTAAATAGTACTAATATTTCAATTAATCAACCAATGGAATGAACGCAGCAATGACGCCATAATTCCTGGAAAAACTGACCTTGTAAGTCCCATGATATTCTGGACAGCGATCCAAATAAGGAGTTAGCGAATATTTCCTAACTTTACCCGAATAGCGATCGACAACTGGTGTAAATAAAGAATACTTTCGTGCCTTCATTCCACTTGAAAAAACTTAAAATCACTCGCTTGAAGGAATGATGGAAAAATAACACCTGTTAAAAACAACTCAATCGCTGACTAAACGTGGACTGATAGTAGCAGGAGGGCATATCTCCCTGAATCTCGTCAGAGATTAGAAGCCCGATATTCCCATGATAATTCGACTCGTGGATATTACTGAGATAATACAATTGCATCAAGATAGTTTATTTTGTCAGTTACGGACTTTAAGGATGTTCTGACAAATTATTCTCTTGCATTCTTTGGTACCCACGATATTTAGAAAATTTTAGAAATCACCATTTTTTTCTGTCAAAAGCATCATTAATTTGTGAGAAATAAAAAAAAAAGATGGAAAAATATTGAAACTAGTGGAGAGGATTCTTGATCCGTTGAAATGCAATTCTCTCGCGTTTGAAGCTATCATTTATCCATTATTCAATTTATTTTCGAGTGAATATCCATTGTTTGTGTGTTCATATGACTTCACTCTAATATCGACTGCACCTTTTTTCGTAGCCTGACCCAAATAAAATAATAATAGGCGGGCTGGTGGTGTGAATGAATTTTTTAGATTAATTTGTCGATGATGTTCTTTACTGATGATTTTTGCTCGAGTTTTTGTCTAGACGTTACCTTATTGTTTCTTGAAATTTGGATAGACTGATAGGAATTTTTAATTGAATCATTCATTCGAATGTAGTGGCAAGAAAGTCACGTCAGAGATTTTTATTTTATGCCCTTCAATTATACCTTCATTTTTCGTCCATATTTTTTAAACATTTAATTAGAAAAGTTAGAGAAAAATCGTTTAAAAATCAAGCTCCAAAACCGTTTCGTTTTATCTAGGACAAATTTCAAATTTCGAATGAAAAATTTGGGGAAAAATTGGCATAGCATTCACGATAAATTCAATAAATTTCTCACAATTTTTCCACAAAAAAACTAAGTTGATAATTCGTCAAATTGCTGACGACTCGTGCTGACTATTTGAAGTACAGTAATTAACAAAATATAAACAACGTAGAGAAAATAAATAAAGAGTTTATTTTTCCTACTCCTTCCCTTTTCCAATTGAATGAATTCTGCTTGCGTAATATGATGAGAATTGAAAAAATTACCTTTCGTTTTCGTTCCTGAACAAAATCAATCCTCCGAACCCAAATATCTTCAGTGGATGAGTAATCTAAGGTACTGGAGCTGCTGGCCTGGCTCTTCATCTCAATCAAACTCGAGTCGAAGAACCTTTTATCAAAATGAGGACTCGGCAGAGGACTAGTTCGTGAAAAAACCATGCTATTGGAGTAGCTGGGCGGATCAGTGGCTGGAAAAGTCATCCCACCACCTGCAGTATGTCTCCGACGTAGAGGAGGCTTGCTGGATGTTGGAGATGTGACTGTTGTCGTTGTAAATCGAGAACCAGTTGAGGCTGTTGGTGGTGGTCTCGAGTCCGAGACACTCGAGGTGGGATTCGACTTCTGATCAATTTTCTCCGAGCTCGATTTCGCCGATGAGGATAGACTAGAAGTCTTTGACGGCAGACTTTCCGATTTTTCTTGGGAATCTTGAGTTGTCACTGGGGTTTTCTCGTCCTCCTTGGGTCGTTTCGAACTAATGTCACCAGTTTTGTTTTCTTCAGTCTCATATTCATCCTCCTCTCGACACTCCGAGAGTCGTCTGCCCCACGGATAGGGACTGTGAGTTTGATTCCTCGATGGCAATCTATTGACATGTGAGAGAAAATAATGATGAAAAAAGCTATCTACACCGTCCGACTCCTCCCCCGAGCACTGCAGCATATCCTTAAGGGCTGCCAGCGAGGTAATAGTATTATAATTAATAGTGGATACGAGATCATCGTCGATATCACTGTCGTCAGTGGTGTCATCATTTTTACCGGGCTCCTCCTTCTTTTCAGCAGTTGCAACAAGTATCGGATCGGCCTCTGGCTTCATCGATGACTCGGTCTTATCTTCCGAGCTTGTCTCGGATTCGTCATCAGAGGACGATGAGGAGGTGGCCGAGGACTCGTCGTCAGGCTTATCCTTTTCCATCTTCTCCCCCATCTCCTTGTCCGAGCACTTGGCTGGTTCCTCCTCCTCATTATTAGTGGCCTCATCCATTGTCACTGCTGGTGGATCATCAACATCTTTCATGTTCTCCAGGCTCCCCCCACTGACTCTTTCCTCGCCATTTAATTCTTTCTCGATTTTCTCGATTATTCCATTGCTCTGCTTGTCGTGTATGTCGTGTATGTCGGTTCTCTCATTTTTATCCTCACTCGGTCCTTCCATCTATGAATCTTCAATTGCAAAACAATATCCGGTAAATGTTTAGCCTCTAAGGTAGTTAGGTAGGTAGGTATAACAAATGAAACATGTCATATCATTAATGATCAATCAATAGATAAATAAAAATAAAAAAAGAACTAGTCAATCACCAGACAACATTCCAACTCACTGAGAGTACTTGTTTACCACGAAACTACTATTTAATTATATCTTATTTTATTGTTAATTAGTCTATCATTATGATTAATCAACCAAGTGGTACTATCATTTACGAACTCTTTACCTGGAGTGGGGGTTGCGAGACTACAAAATCGTGGAATTTTGGCTGAATGCCTTTGCTCCCTTAGCTCTTCAGGTAGATTCTTTCATGAGATTTTTTCTCGAGGAAATAGGCCAGAAGAACAACGACATCGAGGCGACCAGGTTGATCTAGAGATTCTCCCCTGGAATACCAAAAAATACATTAAACAATTGAACTCTCACAAAGGTAATCATCAGTACAGATCCACTGGAATCCATGTCCTGTTGATCCAATTAAAACCCCACCATTGGCACACATTCAGTCACAGATGTCCAGAGTTAAGAATTTTATTAATCAAGTTGAGCGGATCCAGACTGGAGATACGCTCTCCTCTAAAATTAATAATATTAATATGTCTTTTCGAGCTGAAGATTTGAGAGCTGTTCTTTCAGAATTTGCACTCTCTCGGTAGCACACCTAAACGAGCAATGAAACACTGGATTCCGTTCTCTGATTGCATCCTCTCACCGATTAAAACTCGTCAAATGTGGCAAACTCCATTAGTACCGCTACCTGTCTAGATTCAAGTCATTGACAATTGAAAAGTGCAGATCATTTCTCGACTAGCAATCCCTGTTTTCCATATTTCCCAGATACAATTAAATAATTGGTCTTTATTCATCAAATATCTAGTTTAAAGAAAAAAAATCATTGTCGTAAGACAGGTTGACGTGATTTTTTTTAGAATAAATTTTGATAAGAGAAATTGAAAATTTAAAGTGACAATGTCAGTTGTGAATTAAATCGAGGAGTAAAGAGAGTAAAATCAACACTAGAATTTATGCAAATATGTCATAATTGTTCAATCCTTTCCAAAAACAATACTTTTCTCGCTTTGCAACAGTCCACGATTGAGCTCAATAAATTTACTTCTGCCGATTAATGTAGTTTGTCTTTTTTACCGTTGAAAATATTAATTTTGCCCCACCTCGGCCTGCCCGAGTCGCCTGCCTAAAAGTTGTCAATCGTAAATAATAAAAGAAATATGAGGGAAAATTACTTCCACGAAAGCCAGCCCTCAATATCCACGGCCTGAACCCTCACTGAGCTCTGAACCTCAGCTCTCCCTCCCTATTCACCCAAAATACCAGTTCCCCCCTTCTGATCACGCACATACGGACATAATTGCATTGATATAAGGCATTATTTGTCCCAAAGTGCTACCCTCCCCCTCCACACTTGGCCCACAATGAATTTTCCGTTTCCAATTTGAGAATAGCAAACACCTTTGACGAATTGTGTGTGACACTTATAAGTTATCCCCAGTACCCACTCACGACAGATGTTTTCAGGCTTCCCGGACGATTCTGCACGATTCCACGTGAATAAAAGCCCCCACGACACCAATACTCGGAATTAGCCAGGAATTCCACATATTGCAACACTCGTCAATGTTTTCCCGTCATAAATTTTCTCCACCACACACGGATAATTCTCACCCGATAAACTTCCTCAGATATAAATAAGCCGTCTCTGAATTGGGAAAACACCGATAGAAGCCTTGAATCAAGAGTCAACTGCTTGAAATGTAGCAACTAGCCATCATAACCTTCATAATCGCGAGTTCTGCATTTTTCTTGTGGCACTCCTATCGCACAATTTGCAATTGAGTCATTGCAATTGCGACTGCGAGGAGAACCGGTGTAGCCTTGCACATGTCTTGGCCGATGTGAATATTAATGGAAAATAATTACCGATGAGCGAGTGCCAAGTGGCAAGTGGAGCCCCTGGAGAACGCAGAAATGTACGGATTTTAATGGTTTGTTGTAACCCCCACTCGAACTACTCGAACTGATCCTCAACAGTTCGACTGCCCTCAATCGGTCGGGGAACCTTCACGAGAGGTAGATGCAGAGGTAGAGGGTAGAGGCAGAGGCAGAGGGGAGAGCGAGAGGAGCGAGACAGGGAGAGCTCACTTCCGTATCCCGTTGGTTGGTTTTTTTTTCACGTTGTTTTGGGTGAATGGCGTGCAGTCATTGCTGGGGTTTTTGCGGAGACTGTGGCGCACACACATGCATACGTACACACATTCAGTCTAATCGAAAGGCGAATCCACAAATCAGGGGGGCGAACAGCTGACCGCAATGGACTGTGCGTGCGCCTCTGGGGGGGGTGCGTCACTTCCGCGGGCGGCAAAGGAGTTGTATCTTTTGCACTGTGCTAAAAATTTATTCAGTCTTTTGTTAAATTATATGCACATAAAAATTGGAATTAATGGGCTAGGCGACCTTTTTATCCTTCCCAAAATCAATCAAATACTGTTCAGAATTGCTCCATTTTTTTTTATAATTAATTAATCAATGGTATTAAAAATTTAGACCTTCGTGGCGTCCCTAGCCAAGAATTTTTTTATGCATTATATTTCAGTATTGCATTATTAATTAAACGATACATAACTAAAATTCTTTCCAAAGAGGGAAAGTCAGTAGAATTGTTGGGCTTCATATTTTACTGATTTCAAGCGCGCATGGCTAGGTCTCTATGACGACATTCTCATACCCACCAATGGGAGCGCTCTATCGTCCCCCTCCGGCCTCGTCTCGTCCCATTGGTCCATTCGAACTCTTCTGGATGCCATGACGGCATAGAGGGGAGATTCAGTGTTGAAGGGTCCACAAAAGTGTGACAATTTTGTGTGTACATATTTTTCTGCAAGTGAACCTCCACAAATCACGGGAAAATCTCCCAAATTTCCACTGTTGACTGCAACTGTTTGGAATAGGAGCAACCAATGGGGATTGACTGATGACTCGATAAACAATTTTCCTGCAGGCTTTTTGAGGTAGAGTGGTATAGAGATATAGAGTCAGTAGAGTCAGGCGTAACGGCCGTTGGATCTCAATTTTCGAGTCAGTTTTTTCTCTCTTCGCTCTGAAGATGGGCAATTTTTCGAGCAAAATATTTCCTGAATTGGAGAGCAATGGAAAGTCTAGGGTACCTGCGCACATGAAGATGAGTGCTATTGAAAAAAATCACATGTCCACTCCTGTAATGTCAAAGAAAGTGTCAAGTGACCCTAGGTCGGCCACTGTAGGCATCACGAGATCTCCCATTGAGGTAAGATGTCAATAATTGCTCCATTCTAGGCAAAAGAAACATCACCCCAATCAATTTTTTTGGTTTAAAATTTGTTTTAGATTGCCTCGACACCCCCAGGAGCCAAGAAAAAAGTCGCCAGTGCCATTCCAAAATATCTCAGGGGCAAGCAGTATTTGGAGACTAATTTGGATCTCATTATGCCTGCTATCACTCCTGAGAAGAGGATCCCTGATCCGAGATCTCCAAATGTAAATCAAGAGCGCACTCCAATTATGGTAAGGATGTTCTCCAAAGAAGATTTTATTCTTTTATTCTATTTTATCCTTAAAACAACAATCAAGATTATCAAATTAATCCGTAAATATTTTTCTAGAAGACAAATTTTCAATTACTAACGTTAATTTTGCGATTTTTTTCTAGAATTCTCTTGATTATTACTTGAATAAAATTAAAAAAAATTATTTCACATAAAGGAAACAAAATTAAAATCCCCTGAAATGTTCTCCTGAACAGGTGAAAACGACATCAGGATATATAAGCCCTGTAGTTATGGTTCAAGAAGGCCCGGACATGTTGACCCCAAACGGTTTCGACCCGCGTTCACCAGCCACTGCCTTCGAGAGAACCCCAATCTCTCGTTCGAAGCCCTCGAATCCTATCTCACAGACCCCCGAGGACCGAACGAGCAGAATGTCCTATTGCGAGACGACAGGCGACTTCAACCTCCCCGAGATCCAAACAATCCAAAAAATCTCCACGATCACCCTAACAGCTTCTAAAAATCTCGAGGAGTGCATGAGAGTCTGCGACTTGGAAAATCCAGTGGAAAATTCCGAAGAACTTCTGGAGGATGAAATTCTGGATAATACAGGGGAGAGTGACTCTGAGGACCAAATCACAGTAATTCCAAACTTGAAAGGACTTCCAGAGTTTGAAGAACAAGAAGGAGAAGAAGAAAACAACGACACCGACAACGACGAAGAAGAAATGAGGGAAAAATTCTCTGGCGAAGAATGTGAATCCACTCTGAACCCCCCGAAGCCTAAAAATACGGGGGAGAAAGGGTTGATTCGAGTCTGGAGGGATTCGGTGTCTCCACTGCCCCCAGCAGACCCTCCGGCGGTTTTCAACGAAGCCTCGACTCGTCTTGAAGAGATTATGATCGAGTTTGATGATGAAACGGTTGTAAAATCACTGCTAAATGAAACCCCTAAGCCAAACGTCAGAGTTGACGACAAATCCAACACTCAAATTGTTAATAGACAGATCAAGAAGGTACAGCTGGGGAAGAAGGAGGTAAAGGGAGTCTTCGAGGACGTTAGTATTGACACTGGAAAGAGCAGGACTCCCTTGGCCTGCCGGTCCAATCACAAATCGGGAGTCCCGAGTAAATCCCCACAGCAGATACTGCGAACAAAAGGACTCTCCACCAAACCTGGACAGCAGGAGAACACTCCACCCAATACCAAAAGGTTCAGATCCAAGATCAAGGGCAATGGGAGCCAGTGGGACCCTGAAATGTCTGTTATCATTTAATATTCAGAGTCGGAGGAAGTGGAGAATGTCTGTAATTTTTCGAATATTGAAGGTGTTATCAGTGTTTTAATCGGTTATCTCTTCGAAATTTAAAGAAGAGGACTGTAGGATTAATTTGTGGCATTTGAGTAATTTCTCGTGGGGAATTAGTAAATGCCATTGTGTGACTGAAAAAATATAGTGTATTTTTAATGCAAACAGCATTAGTTGTATTTTTATGAAACTCTCGTGTTTCTACTGGAGACTTTTTTTATATCATATTTTTCAATAAATCATTGCCAAATAATTGATACGAAGTTACTTTCTCTGCATGGCCTCACGAATCGATGATTTGGCTGAGGTAATTGACGCTTGCAGATCGCCACTCGAGCTTATCAATTTAGTTGTGCTGAATAAAAAAATTAATGCCATTAAAATTCCAATGTATTGTTATTGTTTTCAACAGTGAGGTAGTGATGAGTCAATAACGGGAATAATTACCTAGAATTTTTCATTACAATTCGTTTCTTTTTTTCATCCAAATGAGGCAATAATTTAATCGTTATACCACTGTTGACTTTCTTAACAACTGGAACGACTTGCTTCTCCACTTGTAGAGCCTCCAAGTGACGCACTTTCGTCGTATCAATCAACTTTGGTCGAACTAGTTTGACGTTATTCCTGACGACGTGCCCTCTATAATTCACTTGTTTACTCGATTTTATCTTCTTAGAGGAAGGTAGACTCGGCTCTGAGACTGGTCTGGGATCTATGGATCTGGGAATGCCCTCATTTATGGAGACAAATGTCTCGTTAGGGAATTGATGAGACAATCTGGCTTCGGTGAGAGATAGAGTGGGGTATTTTTTTTGTCTGTGATATTGTTCTCTGTAAAAGCATAGAATTTGTAGCCAGTGCGACATCCTCAGAATTATTTTAATCATTTTCTCGTGAAAATCATCTACTGAAAAACTGCAATTCATCAATTAAACTCAGTTGGTCATACCTAGGGACAAACTTATCCTTTTCTACATTGGTAGGATCTTCTTGGTGCCTCTTAATCCTCACATGAATGTCTTTCTGCCTCTGAATTAATTTCCTTCGAGTTTCGGCAAGACTCTCCAATTCTGGGGCATAACAGACGTGCAGAACTCCTCCATAAAAGTTCTTATTGTCAATGAATCTCTTAGCAATTCTACATAAAATTTTGGAAATATCCTCTAATTAGTAAAGAGGGCACTTTATACATATATATTTGTTTTTTTTTGTACCTGGCACTCTGAATTCTCTCGAAATGAACGTGAAAGCTCTCCGTGAACTCCTCACCTGGATACTCAATTAGTAATTCACATGTTTTTAAGTGACCATAGGGAGAAAACAATTTTTTAACTTCTTCGAGTAGGTTAATCTTAGGAACTCCACACACTATTAAATGTACAGATTCATCGTTGATCGTGTAAACCTGTTAATGAGATCTGGATTGTCAAGGAAATGACGTATTGAAAAGTAGTAAAAAATCGAGAAATTAAAGTAATTATCAGAGAGAATAGGAGAGTATTCAGGCAAGTCCCTAATTACCAAGTGCCAAAAGCTACTCGTCCCCAATAAATCGCCCAAGACAAATAATGTCACTCGATAAATATTGGATCTTAATTTTCAAAGTAGGATACAATTCTACCTTGACCGCTGTGAGCTTCTTGCCTTGTCGGTAGGCCGGTCTTGTCCTACACAATTCCTGTTGCACGTGATGTGGCATCAGCCGAACCTCTTTCATCTGCCCGTCACCCATAATAAAGATCATAAAATGTGAGACTATAAAAATCAAGCCTTCGCCCGCCTCTCACAACCCTTTAATCCTCGCGCAATGCCTTTGATAATTGTTTACAACTTCCAGGAAAATCGACGTGCTGCACAATCACCTATTCCCCTCCCCAACATCGCTCTCATCAAACTCGTAACCAGAGACCAGTCCTCGAGCCAAAGCCGACCAATCGCACGTCTTCGATGTTACATCGAATCTTCCGAATATCGATACGAGAATCGAGCATGGCCCCCTACATACTCCCCGAGTCCAATCGAAGCTGAGCTCTGTAGGCGGTGGGGGTAGAGAGGCATCAGTAGATAGGTAGTGAGTGAAGTTTTCGTACCCCTGGCGTTTTCGGTGTGACACTTAGGGCCAAGAAAAAAAAAGTCTCCCAACAATTTCACAAGTAACAAATGAGCCTACCTCGTGTTGACCAAATCACGTGAATAACTTGTGATCCTACCAGCTAGTTATATTTATTCAGCAGTAAATTGGATGATGACGATGATTGCAGTGCCAATGGGGTGGATTGAACGGACTAGATGTGTTAATTGTGAACGTGGTTAGCGACCGGCGCGAAAATGGCAATGTCTAGTTGGATGATTTGGGGTAGAAACCTACGCACCAACAGATCACAACGTCGTAAGTTTATTGCGCTCCATTGGTCCATCAATTTGTCCTCATTTATTCGATTTTTATTCACTGAGGTCTCGCTTTTTCAGATCGCCAGGAACACGAGAACAGTCACATTCAGCTTGATCTGTCAAAAGGTTAGTGTCCTAACCTCAAACTCTCCCTCGGGGATCTCTTCTTATCGATGGAGAACATTCTCGAGGCCTGAAGGTTTTTTTTATTTGTTTACCGTGTATGTGTGTGTTTTTTTGTTTGTTATTAATGGGCACAGAATGTATTTTCCTTCTCCAGTACATCTCCAATATTTCTAATGCTTGATTTCACACGAGAACTAATTTAATTATTATTTATATCTCGAAGATCATGAAAATAATAAAAAACCTACGATTTCGAATGTACATGTAAATGTCAAATTTTTAGTTAGGGCTTTTCAACATATTATAAAATCTGGAACAAAATTGAATTAATTCTCTTAAAATTGAGTTTCGGAGTTGATTGATCGAGTGATTGATTTAAATCCTGTCGACTGGAGCATACTCTTCTACAAACGTTTTTTTTCTTTTCATAAAGAGATAGCGAAGAAATGAACATATTCAATGCCTGACTTACTCTTGCAGCTCTGAAAGACAACATCAAAGAAGTTCTATCGAACATTTGCCTCCGTCACGGAGTGTCGAGCGTAAAAAAACTAGGATATTTGAACGCGCTAGTCCGGCTAGTAACTGAAAATGACTCCCCAGACTACGGTCTCACGCCTGAGGAGTTATTCTGCTGCTTGCGAGTCGGTCTCGTCCAAGAGGCCACCCAAGTCCGCGCAGCAGCTCTTCGCTGCATCAGATACCTCCTCAAAAAGCAAGAGAACGTGCTCACCCTCAACAAGCTTCAGTATCCCTACTTTGTCGCTCGCAGCATGGACATCAACTTGAGAAACGATATGGAGCGCATGCAAGCCCTGCGCTTAGTGCGACGAATCCTAGTCCTCGCCCCGAAGCACTTCAGCCCAGTTTTGGCTCGTTCGCTCATCAGTCTGACAAACGGAGGAGTCGAGGAGAAGGACCGCACGTTCCGAGTGTTCCTGGCGACGCTCTGCGAGCTGGGTGTCCTCAATTCGTCCCTCTTAATAAAATGCGGAGGTGTGGGAACCCTGGCGAGAGCAGCCACCACAGGCCTCTCCCCAGCAATGGTGGAGTCTGTAATTGGTGTCCTTGTACGTCTGACGGCCAATCCCGAGACCAGAGGCAGTGTCTCCCTGCTGTGCCTAGCGGCTCCCTACTGCGAACTCCACTCCTCCCTGAACGAACGCTCGAGGGAAAGCAGGGAGAGCCGATTTGCAGCCAGCAAACTAGCTCTGCTAAGCGTCCTCAGGTCTTACCCAGGTGTCCTCAGTTTCTGCAATCCTCACGACAATTCTGGACTCAAGGCAATCGCCGACATTCTCTACGTCGAGCAGCTGGAAGTTCGTGGAGCTGTCTTAGAACTCCTCTACGAGCTCCTGGGGCTCCCCCTCCCAATCTGGACAGACGAGCCCGATGTAGCTCTGGCAGCAGTGGATCCCAGTCGGCCCAAAGACAACTGGCGTCTCTCCGAGGGCTTCGTCGCAGCGGAGGGGCGCTCTATCCTCCCTCCTCTAGCTTCCCACTGTCCAAATATCACTGAACTTCATTTAGCACTTTTGGTTTACGTTCTCCTCGAGTGTGGCTTGCATCGAGCGCTCGCCGAGACCATTGTCACGTCTGACACTTTCATATCTGTTAGAGCTGCTGTTCTTCTGGGGGCTCTACTCCATCTAGCGCATTCACTGCTCCCCCCAGACGTCTGCGATCTTACTCCACCACTTCCCAATTTATTGGAGCATGCCAGCGTAGGGAGACATCAAGCACTAGCTGCCGTTGCCATTCTTGGGAGGATGCACTCGATGATGAGAAAGAGACCTGCCCCCTCGAGTCTCTTTCTCGATAGAATTCTCCAGGCTGGCACTTGGCTGAGGCCATCAGTTCCCAGACGGCAACGAACATCCAACAGAAATTGGCTGAGACGAGAGTCCCCAACGACTCCACTACTCAAAGACGCTCAAGTTCTGAGTTCCAAGGATGCTCTCGCCTGGCACTGGCCAGTGATAAGATCAATTCTTCGATCGAGGGAGGACTCCCTGAGAATCTTTCACGACTCTGATCACAGATTATTCATAAAACGACTGGTCAGATACTTCAAGCCCTCCTCCAACAGGTATAGCAGAGTTGAATTGGGAACCAGTGTGACACTGGCTAGGGAGGCAACTCTTGCCGGCTGTGACTTGGTCAATTGTCTACTGGAGATTCAGGAGCCGGAGGGTACTAGACTACTCAACGAATTGATCGGTGATATTGCTGAGCAGATATCAGCTATAACAACTCTGCCCTCAGCCCACGACTGTCTCTTCTCCCCGAGACACATGACCACCACTTGTTGCCAGAAGTATTTTCTCTTTCTGGGACAGTTGAGCCAATCGGCCAAAGGAACTGTCATCCTCAAGGCTTTCAATCTCCTCGAGAAAATGGAGGATCTGGCGATAGCTACCAATCACGATTGCTACGTCAAGCTGATTGTATCAAGTCTGGATTACACTAGAGAGGGCCCCAACAGAAAAGTCCTCAGCAAAATCATATCATCGGGCCTCGAGCAGACTCGCCTCTATGCCACGCAATTCCTGAGACTCATTCTGCGAGCGAGAATGAACGATGCCTCCCAGTGGGCCCTGACTTTATTGACTGGAAGACTGTCGGATGACAGCAGGACAGTGGCTTTGGCTGCTCTGGAGGCACTGCACGAGGCCAGTGAAGAGCCAGAGTACCTCGAGACCTTTTTGAATCAAGGGGGTCACAACAGGGCTTGGGACAAGTGGCTTGATCACCTTGGGGATCGTGGATACCTCCTTAATATCAGGTTCTACTCCCTTCGGCCTGGATTCACGAGGCTTCCTTCGCCTGTTGAGGAGCTGGAGAAGTGGATCAAGCCAGGGGGCTTTGCGGAGAGGTATGTTGGTCTCATCGAGGGCGAAATCCATGACTCCTTTACTAGGAGACAGCGAGGCGAGAATGGCAGCTACCTGAGGAGACAGAGCAATATGTTGGTACTCCCCAGAGACGTCTTCATTCCTCCTCATCTGTTGGGACAGCTCATTCAGCACGAATTGGGAATGCAATTGTTGACTAGGAGAAACGTTGTTCAAAGGCTAGCTAGGACTGTCCAGAGATTCATTCAGGACTTGGCTGGAAATGACACTGAATCGAATTCGAAAGCGACGAAAAGCAGTAGGTCAGGCTTCGAGGAAACTCATTTTGTGTCTGAGGAGTCTGGCCCTGAGGAGGCCACAGAGCCCAGCAGATTGGAAACGATCATTGACGCTGAGGTGATGGAGACTGTTCCTAGAGCTCTCAGGAAGGACTCTCTCCTTAATGACTCACAGAGATCGACTCCCGAGAGAGCAGTTTCAGCTGAGAATCATGATGGGGTGGTGGTGGATCTTGAGGAGAGAATTCTCCGGGTGAAGGCTGCTCTCTGGAGCTCTGGACATTATGGCACCTCACCGGCTGGGGTTGAGCAGCTCAAGCACCACAAACTCGTGGAGATGATAACGAGCTTGGCTGAGAGCTGTCAGTATTATGCGGTCAGGGCCACTGCCATGTACTGCCTGAGTTTAATCAGTACCACAAGGGCTGGAGCTGATGCATTAGCTGCCTATGACTGGCCCTGCGTCAGGTACAGACGCGGAGACTACTGGCCCATTGTCCAGCCAACCCAGCAATACTCGGCTCCCAGTCCTGTGCCCATTCATAAACATCACAGGAGCTTGAGCGATGGTAAACCTGAGCTACCGGAGCCCGTCGTCAGAAGAACTCGCAATAGGTATGAATAGGTTTTCATTTCCTCACCTTTTTTTCCAGGCAAGTCATTCATTCCATTTATTGATTTGTTTGCTTTCCTATAAACAGATCTGAGAGTGCTGCGACAGACATTGAAGCGAAGAGATTGGCTTTCCCTGAGAGGGGAGAGACTCCCAGTCCTGTATCCAGTGTGCAGAGGTTGTCTCAACAGGATGCAGAGGGCTATGCCAAGCTCAGGAGGTATCAAATGCACAGAAGACCCAGTTTCTCTCACAGCAGTTTAGAAATGTACAGCTCGGATGGGAGATTGTCTCTCCAGAGTCTTTCGGAGTTGGAGTCCTCCAGAAGTTGGACCACTGATAATGCCATTTCTCTCACGCCACCAGCTACTGCCACGAGGGAGGAGGATCCCGGCGACACTTGTTATATGGGAATTTGTCTACCCAAAAGTCTGCAAATGATATTCCCGGAGGATGTTGGCAGGGGATCCATTGTTTCAGAGACATTTAGTAGAAGTGAGGAAGAGTACAGTCAAGGGGACGAGGAGGAGGGCTCGGAGGGCGAGACTGGGGATCACTGTAGAATTTGTCTCGTGTGTTATAAAGGGAGAAATAAGTGGAACGAGGAGGTCAGCGAAGCTGATGCAAAAATTCGAAAGTGAGTAGACCTTAGTTTGCATTACACAATTGTTTTTGCATTTTTTAAATTACACTGTTGTTCTCAGTAAATGGACAATGGAAAATGTTGATCAGTGAAGAAGTGTTCTGTCCAAGAGATTAGATAATTTGGAAAATGTTTTGTTATTGTAGAGAGACTTTGAGACATGCTCAGAGGCTATCCAATCCTGTTTGGTACCGCCACAGTCGACAGACATTATTGAGGCTAAGGCAGAGATATCCTGAGAAATTTCAAGTGAGTTGGATTGTGATAAAACCTCTAATAATATGCTATTCAATTATTAGAATTATTAGTAACCGACGAAGGTGGCCGAGTTGATTAAGGCACACGGCCGGACGGCGGAGCCCGCGTGGAGCGGGTTCGAGTCAGGCTTGGGGTATGGGATTTTTAATCTCTCGGAAACCGTCGAACGGGAGTCTAGACACCAAGAATCATTGGAGAAAAAGTTTCCCCGATGAAGCTTGGTTCATGAACGCCACGTCGGCCAAGGTTTTCCATGGTTTCCCTTGATCACCAGGAGAGTCTGTATATGGAGTACAGCTCCTGGGGTACAATGCGACATGGTTGGAGAGGAAGACGGCCCATGATACCGCAAATATGTAAAAAGCCTAATCGGCTATACATGAATAATAAATAATAATAATATTAGAATTATTGGAAAATTGGAATTATTCTCATTTTCTTCGCCCGTTCGAAAAAGTAAATTTTTCTCAATGTTCTTCTTCTCCCAGGACACTTGCCTGTTCTCCGAAGTAGCCTCTCGCCTGGGAAGTGGAACGTACAGACTTCCAGCTCGTCGCTTTCTCCAGGAGCTCTTTCTAGATGCAGCCTTCGACATTCTCTATGTTGAACCAATGACGATCCTCCGCATGCCCATTGGGACCGAAGAAAACCCAGCCCAGCCGACCGCGGCAATCCCTGCCACCTCCACTTTGAGTTCAAGTCCCTCCAAGAGACGACTTAATGGTCGACTGACCATTCCCGAAGTCGAGTCGCCCTCGTCAACGACCTCCGAACTCGCCAGTGAAACGGGAGACAATGGCACCACACGATTAAAGCCCCCAGAAGTACTCGACAAAACCGAAAAACTCAGCGACGAGAAGATCATAGCAGAGATATTGAAGCCAGCTGAGAAACTTAGGATATCAAAGAGTTCCGATAATAAGTTATTAAAAGTTACTGGTACAAACACTGCCATCAGCCTTGATTAGTACTCCAATTTATCGATTAATAATCTGTAAATATTTTATATTAATGAGAGACGAGAGATGAAGATAACTATAATTATTGAATTATATTATATTGAATAAAGGAAAGAATTCAAAAACTTGCGCAATTTTTAATTCAAGTCATTAATTAAGTGACAGGGCTGCATAGCATGCATGGAAATATGAAACTCCCGATGCCATTGTTCCCCATCATTGGCTGATCCCATTGGTTTCCACTGGGATTACCATACGTTACATGTCATAAATTCCTGTATCACTCGCTAATTGAACTGAACATCCAGAGCTGCTGGATTATATGCAATTGACTAGTGGATCGCAATCTAAGGGAGCAGTCAGAAGTAAACATGGTGCCTGTCAAGAAGTACGTTCTGGCGAAGCACTTCAAGGACGAACCCAAACCTGGGGATGTGAGAAAACTGAGCGATCTTTTGCTGACTATTGACAATGAACTTAAATTCATGGTCTACGCTATTACATATTTAATCCAATCCGCAAAATCCATGTGTATTAAATATACATCACGGGTGAGAAAAATTTCCCAAATTATATATTTTTTCTCACATTCTTTCAAAGTAAATGTGCAATAAAAACTTTTTTATCCAGCCCAGAAATGGTAAGCCCAATACTTTGGGATTCTCAAATAGCTTCACATATGTTTGAGCTCATTCAAGATTAATCTTCTTTTTTTGTTCCCCCACCATTACCCAGATATACAGATGTTTCTCGGTATCTTCGACTGCCGGCAGTCAGATAAACCACTTGTTCCACTCAACAACTGATTTTGTGTTGCAACTTAGGAATACTTTGTCATGGTAACATCGAAGAAATTTGTCGTTAACAAGCATTTTGATGGGGAGCCCAAGGCTTCAGATCTTAAGCTGATCGAAGAGGATTTACCACCGATCAAAGATGGCGGTATAATTTCATTAATCATCATTTATCGTGGTCTCAATATAATAAGTTCTATGGAACACTAGAATTCTAGTGTTTTCTTGGTAGAATATTGTCTATTAAACATGGCGATGAAAGCGAATGAAAATTAATAGGATGTCTACCAAAATTGGTATTTGTTTGTGCCCGCAGAGTTCTTGGCAGAAGCAGAATACCTGTCTGTCGATCCCTATATGCGGAAACTCTCTGCCATGATCTCCCTAGGAGCTACCATGGTGGGAGCCCAAGTGGCAAAAATTGTCGAATCAAAAGACCCAAATTACCCGGTAGGAAAGAGAATCGTTGCCTACTTTGGATGGCGAACTAGAACGATCGTTGATATGAAAAATTTGAGAGAGGATTTGACCTTCCGGGGACGACGACCTTATTTTCTGCCTGACATTGGAGATCTACCTTCTTCAACAGCTCTCGGTGCTCTTGGAATGCCTGGGTACTGCCTACAAAATCAATGGAAAATTATAAATTGTCTAAAAAAAAATCCACATTTCAAAGATCCAATCGAATTTTCCTCGTAAAAATGGTAAAAATGGTATATTTCACGATGTGTAGAATAGAATCCTTTCGTAGAACCATCTATTCTGTAGAAAACCTAAGACGAATTCTGAAGAATTTCAATGGCTCAAATTTTCTACTTTAATTTGTTTACCCGACTTTGTTTTTCCGCCTTTATCATGAAAAAAAAAACCATTTGTAGCATGACTGCATACTTTGGGTTCCTGGAGCTCTGCCAGCCAAAATTTGGCGAAACTCTAGTGGTCACAGGTGCCGCTGGAGCTGTTGGCTCCCACGTAGGCCAACTCGGAAAAATACTGGGGCTTAAGGTCATCGGGATCGTTGGATCCGATGAAAAGTGCAAGTGGATAAAGGAAGAGCTGAACTTCGATCATGCAATTAATTATAAAATTCAAGATGTAGGAAAAGAACTCAAGAAAATGGCGTCCGGAGGTATCGACTGCTTCTTTGACAACGTAAGTTGTCCCTTTTAAATGTTTTTCCATAAAAAAATGAAGATAATTTCAAGCTGAAGATGTTTTATGCGGATTATTTTAGGAATACTCTAGTCGTGGACTTTGAGAACATTCAATAATTTAATTTCAACTCCGTTATTAACGGAATATCTACGAACCATTCTATCAACTCATTCTTTCCCTGTGATATTCATTTAGGTTGGAGGAGACGTAGCAAGTATGATAATCTATCAAATGAACGAGTACGGGCGAGTAGCCCTCTGCGGCAGCATCTCTTCGTACAACTTCAGCCCCAACGACCTTCCAAAGTCGACAGTTCTCCAGCCAGTAATCTGTTCCAAGCAGCTGAAGATCGAGGGCTTCATCGTGAGTCGATGGCTGGATCGTGTGCCCGAGGGAATTCAGAAAAACCTCGAATACATTCAACAGGGGAAACTCAAGTATCGAGAAACCGTCACTGAGGGCTTCAATAATATGTTCACGGCCTTTGCAGGAATGTTAAAGGGAGAAAATACTGGCAAAGCCATTGTCAAAGTCTGAAACATCTTCGTTAAGTGCTTCGTACCATTACTAAAGAAAATACAGAAAATTATTGTGCCAAGGGTCATATTCATTCTTCAATAATATTCCATGAGCACCATTGATTACCCCCTCAATGAAAAAATTCCGGTAATTCTCCGAATTCCCTACTTATCTCGCTCTCGCTGAAATGATCTTCCCTCTTCTCCTCAGACTCTGATTGATCCTTGTTAAAATCCTGAGGTATAAATATTTTGTTGGTCGCTCTAAACAATACATCCTCCGCGTCCAAAAGCTGTATCTGTGCCCACCTGATGGCAACATTCTCATCGTAGCATTTCCGAAAGCAAACGCAGTGGACGTGCTTCAATTTCTCGTACGTAATTCTCATGAAGCCCAGATGGGACAAAACAAATCTCCAGGATTTCATGAATCTGGCGTTCGCCCCCACATGTTTAGAATCGGGAGTGATAATAATTAGCAGACCCCCAGGTTTCACGAGGTCGTGAGCCTTCTTGCAACAGTGGAAACGTTGATCTGGGGACGGGAGGTACTCAAGAAGAAGCGAAAACAGGCAGACATCGAAATTATTCCTCGCCAATTGAATTATTTCTCGGTTGTCTACTATTTCTGTTGTTTCTCCTACCTCAACATCCAGAAAATCGCACTTGAGCACTTGATTGGAGTAGGGAGCGAGGTCTATAGGCGTCACGTCCAAACGATCGTCCTGTCCAAGAGGATTGTAGCAACTGCCGACGTCTATTATTTTTATTTTCGAATGTAGACTTGGCAAGTTTGGGGAAGAGGTAAGAGAGGAGGGAGCTTCTGATGATGTTGGAGTGTTGATTTTCGCGGAAATTGCTGCCTCTTTTTCGTCGTATCTAGTTTTAGCTCCGTCCAAATAATAACTGAAGCATTGTCTCTTGATCCATTCAATCCTGCAGTGGGTGGAGACGTTTTTGTGGAGGGGATCTCGATTCTGACTCCAGTGGGAGGTCGCCAGCTCTTTCATTGATGCTGCATAATTCTGCCAATTGAACAGTACAATTATTTTTTTATTGTTGTCTGTAGAAAGTGGGCACTGCAAAATAATCTCGCAAGAAATTTGTGAAATGTCATTTTTTCCTCCAATTTACACAAACGTCAGGCTTTCTTTGAATGTACTCCACAGAAATATCTTTGAAACGACAAAAAATAAAGACTTTACAATTTGACTTTATTGATCTCGAGTTATTGTAATTACAGAGATGATAACCTGTAAGTCTTTCGTTCTGGACAGATGTCGATTCCAGGCCTCCTTCGGCCCGAGCAACTGGCATTCTTGGCGCAGTCGATTATGAGTTTCTTTTATAAAAGCGGAGAGTCTTTTATGCTCTTCACTTGCCATTATTACACCTCTACAATTGTTTATTTCGTTGTTTATCGTTTCCGTATGTCAACAATGTCCTCATTACTGAATTCAAAATGAAAGTAGATGTCGCCTTTCAACCGGAAGATTCAAGAAAATTCCCATTTATTAGAGATTTTTTTTTGTTAACATTTTATATAAATGATTTTTTGTTTAAGCTGATAAAAAATGTAATTGGTTTTTTTAGAAACCTAAATGTTGGAGAATTCTCGAGGCAATTGAATTTTGAGTTGTCTCGTTTGAGTTCAACTTCCGGTAACTTTCTTTCCTCTCGTTGGCCTGTGGACGCACGAGGTAAAAAGTGAATTTTATAATTTTTCTCAGTTTTTAATTGTTTTGGAAATATTTAAATTCATTCACAACATTTTTGGGGCTCTTGCGATGGTTTTTATCGACAAGAAAATAATTTTTGTGGCTGTAGATTTGTTTCATTGAGGATAAATGCATATGCCAGTGACACTAGGAAGCACGAGATTTATAACCTTTTTCTTAATTCAGTATTAAATAATTCTATAATTGTCTGAAGCAATTGACGAGTGTATTAGGCTAGAGATTATTATCCTGGGATAATTGTTTGGTCGATTGTTTTGTTCAAACTTTGGAGTGGCACTTGGCAAATTTGGGATGGCAATTCTAACCTCAAAAATTACGATTCTAGGCATTCATCATGTCGTCCCACTTGAATTGGATGATTATCCGCAACAACAATGCTTTCCTACTCAAGAAGAGAAATATCAGCAAACCTTTCTCGACGGTACGTTTATTAAATAAATTTCGGCGTGCAATTGTCGTGATTTTAGATCTCGGCAAATCACATGAGAAACAATTTGACATTAATTTTTATCGTCTGCATTGTCTATTTGCATTTTGGCACATAGGAGCCCAACAATTTAACAAACCTAAGCAGCTACCGCTACTCAGGGCTTGTTCATCGTAAAACACTGGGAGTTGTTGATACCCCAGACAAGAAGGGTTTCACCGTCGTTTACAAGAAGGGAAAGGTCGCTAACAAACCAGCAAAAGCCACCATCAAGCGCACGATGAAGGCCGGAGCACGTCGGTCCCTGTGGAAGCTGAAGAATCTCATCTCATCTACCAAATACAGGCGTGATCTTACTAAGGTACATCATCACTCAATTCTTAGTTCACACTAGAATCATAACTTCCAGAAGATGCTGTGAAAACCTTATTTTTCACTTTTCGATTCTGCAATTTTCATTCACAATACTGACACATGAAGCTCATTGTTACATTTTTCATGATAACATATATTGATTATTATTATTTTTGAATTTAGCAACTGATATTACTGATTAAAGAGCTCATTTGTCATCACAGGTTATGGACCGGGTGTAATAATTTATCACCTCGAAATCTCCGTCACTCATTACACGTGAAATACTGATCAAATCGTGAGCAGACATAATTTCCGACATTCAGAAATCATGCAGGGAAGTCGGAAATTACGTTTGCTTATAATTTAATAATTATTTTTCTTCCAATTAGTCACGGGGATGTCGAGGTTACGAACTATTACAGCCGGACCTTGACCTTGGTTGTTACATAATTCCAAATTACAGATGAGGTGACATAAAAAAAGGCCTCTCAGTTTTTTCTTACCCGAAAACTCTGAACAATTTTAATCTCTTCTAGGCTGCCCTTCGCCGTGCCAGCGCAGTACTCAGATCCCAGAAGCCACTTCCAGCTAAGAAAACACGTGCTCCTAAAAAAACTGATTAACTCTGAGTTTTCTCTAATAAAAATATTATAAAGCCAATACTTGTTGACCACATTTGCGATAAAGTAGAGATTACAGGCTTCAATGAATTTGTTTTTCCTTCTTTTCTCTTTTCATTACATTTTTGGGAAATTCAAGTTAATCTTTAGCGAAGAATTATCTGTATTTTATTGCGATGTGATTGTTCACTTAATTTAATTATTTAGTTATGTATTTAGATGAGAATAGGTAGTCTAGAATATATTTACATTGAAGGTGAGATTATATTTGCAATTGAATCAGTGAAAAAAGGGATTAATTAATGATTAGTTTATTTTTTTTCAGTTCACATGCCGTTGGACTATTTACGACTGCCAGAGCAAGTTCTTAGGTGAATATAATTATTTAAGAATTAAGTCGGTTAATATTCAATTACTTCTAGTTTTGTGATGAATTTAGCAACCACCAAGATCTATGAACGCCATGATTTTTCTAGTATTTGCTATCTGAGTGAAAAAATTATATAAATTCTCATGAATCATTGGCACGTGTGCAGAATTATCAGAATTTATTTTTCTGTTTCAGAGGCTTGAAAACCGAAATTCGGGTTTCTTTTGTGTCATCCTCGAGGGCTTAATGGTGAGAATCTCTCTTCCTTCTACTTATTAACTACTTTTTGTCAATATGATGATATATGCAACCACCAAGATCTATGAAGGCCATGATTTTATTTTGTATTTGCTATCTGAAGCGACTAAACGACAACGAAAGAATTTTGTTGTGTCCTCTGATAATATTAATTATTAAATAGTATTTTTCCGTTGCAGATTTTCGCTTCACCCAGGGAGGCTCGAAGAAGTGCTTCAATTAGTTCCAATGTTCTTAAGGTATATAACTTTTATTTGCGAATTATCTCAATTCATTGTCGGTAAATGCACGTGTCGTGATGAATTCAGCAACCACCAAGATCTATGAATGCCGTGATTTTTTTTGTATTTGCTATCTGAGTAGACAAATTCCAAGAAATCTTACGAGCATCTCACGGAGAAATAGATTTTTTTAAATTTACTTTTCCATTTCAGATTCTTCGGAGTGCAATACCGGATTCTAGTTTCTCTCATCTCTTGCATAATTAACGGTAAGAATTTTCCTTTTCCGTACTTAGTTACGTATTTACCTTCCCACCCCCGACCCCGCTGTACCACATTCGGCAAGGACCAAGGGAAAACCTCACCCTGAGGGAAAACCTTGACCAGGTACAGTGGTCCCTTTTACGAGACTACCGCTCGGCAGTGAATCGTGAGATCAGAGTGCTACAAATTTTTACAA
>JAPYZM010000780.1:0-27541 GCA_030522845.1 Psyttalia concolor
CCGAGCGGAAGGCAAGGGTGGTAAGCACGTGAGTAAGGCTCCTTTATTTTACTTTCCGTGGTGAGAACATGATTTTTCTCCGCGGCGTAGGAGAACCGGGTCTCAAAGGGTCTCCACGTGTCTCAAAGTCCACCTTCCGGCATATAATAACACACATTTTCTACCTACATGGACCGAAAGTGAGGATTCTGACCTCGCTTCGCTTAATTAGAAACGCTCATTGTCGTCCATTTCGCCAGAAATCGTATTCAATCCTAGGTAGGAAAATCAAACAAGCATTCCACGCATGCTTACAACCCTGGTCGTAAGTGTGCACGTGAGGATGACTTGTCTACTTTCCCTTTCTGTCTAATTTCTCCCTAGGTGAGAAATATACTACTTTGCGCTCGTTACGAAATCTACTATTTCGAAAACTCGTGTAATCAAAAGTGCGAAAGATTCCCAGTATTTATTCCCAAAACCGACACCATTGGAAAAAAACTTATTTATCATGAAATGTAATTAAAATATCTCAGATCATCCTTGAATTTTCTCGATTTTTTTTACACATGATAGAATGCCATAGCGCAAACGCTCCTCACTCCTCAAATATCCGAAACTATGACAGACTAGATCAATACCCATGATTACATTGAGCCATTGGATCGTCCCGTTCAACCGGAAACGTCACTGCGTCTCACAGAGTATACAAGGGCCTCTGTACTCCAAATTACCCATGCAAATATGATGCGCCGGGCATCGATCACAATGGAACGTCGCGACGCCTTGAATAAACGTCCCACTTCGCTCTCGCCCTCACCCCTTTAACGTCTTCCAGTTAAAGCCTGCAGAAGAAAAAAAACCATCCCCACACGTGTAACCGAGGTGTACTTGTTCACTATCTATCTCCCTCTCCTCATTGCCTCCCTCCCACCCCCTCCCCCTCTTTCGCCTCATGCACATGCAACTGAGCTGCCTAGACCGCCCCTCCTTCTACCTATTTGCACTAACGCTCGTGGCTCAAGTTCACAGGGTAAGTGGGTCACACCCCCGCTATTATTTTCTACGCGTCACAACTGCCCTTTTATCTCCTGGAATTTGTCCTCGAGTTACAAAAAAAAAATAATATTTTTCTTTGTGAAAAAAAAATGGCTTAATTGAATTTTTTTTCAAGAGAATAATTTGCCTTTGGGTAGAGAACATTTTGAGAATTGTTGTTTCTGGAGGGGGTTGACGTGAGAATGATCAACAATGAATATTCTCTTGAAAAATCAGAATTTTACGAATTAAAATATTAAATTTTCTACCAGTATGCTAGGGATTGAGAGCGAAATATTGTTACTCCAAACTAAATAAAAAATAATTTAATTTACAAGGTTTTTATAATTTTAATCGTCGATTGTTACTAATTCGAATGAACTGTCCAGAAAAATTTCGATGCTAGGGGAATAAATTCATTTGAGAACAAAAAAATATTATTGATGGGAAAATTCAATGAAGACGTTCTTGTAAAAATATTTCTTCAATACGATTTATTCATAATCATTATAAAAAATAGTGCACTGTTGAATAATATTGTCCCGTTGAGAATAAGCTGCGTATTTCGATTGAATTCCAGCGAGGATTGATTATGAAAACTTAAAGCGGTCCAGCACCTGGAAAACAAACCTAGATGGCAGACCCCAACTGCCATTTTACATGTATCCATGAATAAGACAATCAGGTCAGCGCGTATCAGAATGACCCACATTCCTTATCGCTCTGGCACTCGTTATCGTCTCTGATAAACCGTTTATTAACCATATGATTATTACATATATACGCCACCATATGTATTTGCAGGTGAGCGTCATAAGAATTTACAATCAATCCCCAAAAATGAATCAACAACGCCGCTCCTCATGCGGCACGCCATATAAGACAATTGCATTATTAACGATGTCTGTTTGAAATTTTGAATTCAAGGCTGAGCGCATTCTCGAATGGTCACTGGACATTATCCAGGCCGCAATATTTTTTAGGAATTAATGAATAGTGGTGGCATACACGCAGAGAACTTTTTTAGTAAAAATTACCGTTCCCTTTGGTAATCGTGTAGCATTTTCAACGTTCGAGAAAAATTACCCAATTGCATTGTAAAATTCACTATCTTTAACAACAATTATGCACACGTCTAGACAATGTTTAGTGAAGGGTCAACAAATTTTACTGACAATTTGGGGAATTTTTCACGGAACACTAGATAACTTTTATGACGAAGTCAATAAAAAGTATACACGCATCTAAAAAACTTTTATTAAGGAGTCAACAAATTTTACTGACCGGTTGGATAATTTTTATCGCACTCCTCGATAACTTCCAGGGAGCAGTCAAAAAAATTTACTATAGCAGTAAGCCGATTTTCCCCGAGCGGCCAACAACACTACACTATTATATAACAGACCGGTAATTTTTACTCAACTTTTCTCTCAGTTTGCCGAGGGAAAAATTCCGTAAAAATTCCAAAACTGAGGAACGACCTGGTGGCCTCAGTAGTGAGGACTGAGACGAGCGATGATTTTTTTTTAATAGAATGTCAAACTAATATAATACACTTCTTCCAATTCCCACTTTCTGGGAAACTTCTCAATTTCTGTTCCATGGAGATCATTTGAGCAATGCGGTCGATCGTTTGGCTAATGGAGAAATACAGACTAATGTGGATATGTAGGCTAACATTCTTAATCGAATAGTGAATAGTCGTGTAGGTAATGTGGCTGGTCGTTTGGACAATGTGAAACTTCTCTGTAATTTTGTGGCATATCCAATAAGTTTGACAACAGGTCACCGGACTTGCATTGTAAAATATAAAAATTTATTTAAAAAAAGACTTTGCCAATATTGCAGAATAAGTTTACAAATCTTTAAGTTTTCAGGTAAAATCGCCAGCAAATACTATACTTAATATTCAATTGTAAACATATACTATTAAAAATTATGAACAAAGAGATCAGTATTGTTGATTAGTACTAAATTCACGATTTGTATTATACAATTGATATTTCTCTGTACCATAATAATAAGATACGATAAATTTAGCAAAGTATTGAATATTGATAGACGTAAATTTTCTATAAAATTGTTATTCAGAGTAAATTCTGATGTTCGCATACGCATGAGCAAAATTGCACTCCAATATCAAATAATTACCAGAACTATTTTCCTGATAGATTAAAAATTAAAATTCACTGAAAATTATGACCAAATAGAAATGAAAAATTCTGTGATTTTTATGGGAAACTACTGTTCCATGCTTGAACGTCTAAATATGCTCAGAAATCATTCTAACAGATGACTGAAGAGAATTAAACTGCAATGTCATATAATCGCCTTCGATTCATCCTCCAATTTCCTATTCGCCAAAAAAATTCTCCACGCCCTAGTATCGAAAATAGCTATTTCAACTGCAAGGGGCGATAAGTAAGATCTCACAGTGCTAGTGGTTCTAAAAATAAATGGAGTGCATTGCTGCATGAGTCCGAATGGCATGGAAAATGTCTCGCGTCGAGCCCTCGGTATTTCAACCACCGATGTTGGCTCTGCATACACATGCATCGGGTAGCCACGCTCGTCCTTCGTCACAGCGAACTCTTCAACTTGACCCGGATACGACTATTTTCCGATAGAGGCGCTGGCAAGCCCCACGGGCGCCTTAATCCTGAATTATTTCCATCCAACCAGGAACTGAGAGCAGAATTACTCACGATCATTGATTGAATAGAATGAAGGAAAAATTGAATAAATGTGACTCAGGTGTCCTTTAATTGTTGACAAATCATCGAATATGTAAACACTTCCTTGTTGTTTTATTTTTCTTGGCTTCTTATATACTCTGTGGAATTCAGTTGTGATGTGGTGGAATGAGATAGGTCAGCTTCTGGGACAAGTTCTTGATCAATATCACGAAATCTAAAGGAGATGGGAAAAATTTCATAAGGACTTTGTCATAGGTCAAAGTCAGATTTACAAGAAAAGTTATAATAATTCTTCTCGTATCTCTCGTAGATTCTGAAATATTCCCTCATTAAAACTTGATAATTTCGTGATGGCGTGGTAAGCCCAGGTCCTATCCTACTTGACTATTCCACGCCTGAATTAGAGAATACAAAATACCGGAAGGAATAGAATAACGGGGCAGGGTTTACATATTTCACATTTTGTTAACAATGAAAAAATACTAGGGTGACTTTTAATGTCTATAATTACTGGCGCGTGTCGTCATTGTATCGGCTTTCGAATGCCAAATCGAATCATTAGAATTTTTTGTATAATTTAGGCATTTGAAAGATCGGGGACACTGACGTACAGTGACGCAGGTGGTTCAGCGGTAGGCTACCGCCCGGGTGATCCGGGTTCGCTTCTCGCTTCGGCCTAGTTTTGACTAAAAGACCCAAATGGAAGAAATTGTCTTCCGCTTGGTCGTGTTGCCACTATGCGGCATGACCGAGACTGCGACTCGGATTACAGGGCCAGGTCTTGTAGGATCGGGAAATCGCCAGTAGAGAACCGACTCTACCGCTCAGGTATGTTTGTTCGCGAAAACCTCGATCTAACTGAACAAACCAGAGTTAGAATCACAGTTTATCAGACTATACGGGGAACAATTAGATTCATCACGTGCTCTGTAAAGTATTTTCTGACGAATATGATTATATAAACATGTAAAGCCACATTCGTCAAGAAATTATTTGGTGACCTTGTAATGAAAATTAGTAACGAAGAATGGAACATTAAAAATGTCCGACAGCAAATTTCTGCCTTCGACGATTTGAAATTGAAAAAATAACAGCCGAAGAGACCAACTAGACAAATCGATACACTGAGAAACAGAAAAATCAATGGGAGTATTTGTAAAAAGATTTGAACCATTTCGAGAAAAATGTCTCCATACAAAATTGAGTCATCTCCTCTAGACCACTCATTTACTTCTTAAAAAAATCCTAATCTTCTAGTGAAGAGGACTCGGCATTTTTCCCTTTTTTTTTGGTGATTAATATATAGGTTACCGCTTCACCGTCTTTGTCCCTCATCAATTCACTGCTCCGTAATATCTAACGTAACCGACGTAAGTAGTACCATTGCCAATGAAAGCCACACGCCCTGGCATTCTGAAGCTGCCACGAAAGAAAGTAAAAGCCGGCTGAGCCACTTTTCGCATCGCACCGCAGACCTACCCGACTATTACGAGGCGACGAGAGTGAGACTTTCACCGATTCTCCTTCGTTTGAGATTACACCGGTTATCTAATTATTTTCTAATGCTTATGTAATGAGATAGGATGAGATTAATTGAATCGGAGTGATTCATTTGACATTCTAGATTGGATGAGAAGTAATTTCTGTTTTTAATGTGATTTGCAATTTAGCAAATCTAATTATTTTGCCTTTTGCTTCCGAACGCAAGCCGAGTGATCCATGATTTTTGCGATCTCGTAATTTTGCTTTGAATTGATGTGGAATTTCATGAATTGAAAGAAATGTTTTTAGAAAATTTATGTACAAAGAGAGAAAAATTAAATGGAAATTATGGTTCCGTCAGTAACATTTGTTGACTGCTTAGGAAACGTTGTCCAGTTTTCTGTGAAAATTCGCCAAGTTCTCAGTAAAATTTGTTTATCTCTCGCTAAAAATTGCGCAGACGTATGCATAAGTTTAATTACAATTAGTGAATTTTACCCTGTGGTAGGGTAATTTTTCCCGATAGTTGAAAATGCAACCCGATTACCAATCAGAACGGTAATTTTTACTTACAAAATTTCTCTACGTGCACACGTAAAAGGACTAAATTAGTAGCTAAAAATCTGAAATCGTATCATATAATTGGCACTATTGTGAAGCAACTCTGTCCCAAACTTACGCTCAATTGATCCAGAAGTTTAAATATAGCAATTTCTCAAAATTTTTCCAAAAAATCAATCCCGTTCGCTCGGTTCGCTCACTCTCGGGTTCTGGAATTGGTCTAAACGATCATGGGTCGAAGCAATAACTTACCAACCAATTCCCCTTTTCGATTCTTTTCTTTAGATAGAAAATCGCAAAATTTGAAAGTTTTATCTACACAATTAAACGACTGCTAAAACGACTCGCTAAACGTCCTATCAGAGTACAGTTATGCGACGATGTATCGATTACTCAAAATTTATTCACAGTTGATCGTTACCTCAGGTGAAATCGTCGAATTTCTATCAAACTTTTTTTGCGTTTTTGACATTTTTTATGCAAATAGCAAACGAACTGCTGAGTCGATCGTCTTCACACGTTGACTATTTCAGAATTACAATGAGAAAAAAAATTTCAATTGCACCATTTCTTCACGAGAAATCATGTTTCCAAATTTGGCATCGCATACAAAATAATCTAACAATTCGGAGAGTCACGAAGCACAACAACATCATTAAATTTACACCGTTAATTTTCGGGGTCGTTCCAATAACTTCCTCCCTTTGGTTTCGCGAAGCTAACAATTTCACTACTTTATTTCAAGGCAATAGAAAGTTCCTCATACAAGCGGACAGATGAATAAATTCTCCTCACCTATTAAATTCTCTTTGCATCCCACAAATGATAATCCGAACTACAATTTAGGATTTGTCCGTAATTTTTCCATGTAAATTAGACTCACAAAATAAAACGAGAGGAGAGGGAAAAAGGAATTATTTCAGGGTTTATTACAACACTGGGATGAATATTGTGCAATTCCTTTCCCGGGTATTTTCTGTCGCGTCACGTGCAACGCCACGGCAAGGGGAAGGGAGAGAGATCACAATGCTGTGGATCGCAAATAATGCTAGATGGGAGATTTTATGCGGGTCATTACAGTTCCTCATTATCATCTCTGCACAGGATTTTTTCGATTTTCAACCTTGAGTGGCGACATTTTCGACTCAAATATGGGTCAAAATTTTCCACTGATTACCGGTTCTTCTAAAACCCGAGATTTTGAAACACATTTATCCTTTTGGAATTGTCATTAACGTTTTTTTCAAAAAACGATTAATCTTGTACTTTATGAGAAAAATAATCCTTGATATCGTAATGTACGATCTCAATTTTGTATTTTTCTTGATTGCGATTGTAAATTACTTGTATGTGTAATTTAGAAGAAAAATGAAATCCGAGATATTGTCAAAAAACGAAGTCACTTGACAAATTTTGTTTTTCGTTTAAGAAGCGAAAATTCTTGCAATTTACAAACCATAGATTGTATTTTTACAATTTTTAGCAAGCGTAAATTATGTTTTCAAATCTCATTTGTCATGAAAATATTTTTCTGTGTTGCATTGAAAAAAAACGAATTAATGTTGTGCACTGTTATGTTACTGCCAAAACATTTTTGCATTTCAATAAATGAATACAAATTAAATTGTGACGTAATAATAATTTATAGTTAATAAATTCGACATAACCTTCGCTTTAAAAATTTTTAAACTAAATACAGATTTTAATATTAACAAAGCGTTACCGCCTCCCAATTTTAGTTTTGTTATCTTTTCAAATTCTCGACCGTTTAAAATTCGATTTCCATGGGATCTTTCAAGGAGATTGCGTCGAGCATTTTTAAACAACGGAAATCGGCAGGCGAAAGTTTGAGTCCCTTTTTATATTACGTACCTCAGAGGATTCCACCGACTGCGGTGCAATATCTGACAGGAAAAGCTGAATTTTCACCGGGGCACTGGGTCACTGGGAAAAAGGCAGAAAAAAAGAAATAGTAAAACTACCGTTGCTAAATTACACGCAATAATTCGTCACCGTAACCCACCCTCACTCTCAACATTTCAGCCTCAGTCAGACCAAATAACTGTTCCCTACGTGAAAGGGGATGGCACTCATAATATTTACTCTCCGGGGACAATTATTTATGGCTATAGTACACGACAGGCTGACCCAACGACCGCCCGCCAGGACACCAGGTAGAATTCGGCAATTGACTTTTTTTATACGCCTGTAGTAGGCGCACCTTTTAGTACCCGGACAATTTTTTTTCGTAAATATTTGGGGAGATTAAGGGAAATCGGCGGTGGGATGATTTCAATTCTAGAACTTCCCCTGTATTATTCAATAAAGACTGGTTGGAAAATATAATGGATCCATGAATTATCAGTTTTCTATTAAATATTGATTAATTTATTTTTAAAAAATCGTGAAATTTAATAAATGGTAATTAGCTTCGACAATGGATACACAGAATACAATATTCTGGTGAAATATGAGATTTTAAAAAATAATTTACGATGAGAAACAAAAATATGCTATCTCTTAGATTGCAAAAATTTTTCTAATGTACGCCAGCATACATCGTATTTTATGAATTTTAATACGTGAATTGCGTAAACCAAATCAATAATTTACGTGAGTAAGTTACATCTCATGAGTTATAATTTTTAACAAACATAAATTACGATTTCAAAAGCGTAAATTATGTTTCCAAATTTCGTGGATCAGGAGAACATTTTTCTGTATGTAATCCGCGCTACTAACGTGTATATCGAATTGAATTTATTCCCAATAAATGTAAATCGTATTTATATTATGAGAGTTGGAGCGGGAGGTGTACTGATCATCCGATCGAGGATGTCCGAATTATTATTAATCGTTGTGAAGATGTCCTGCGATATCGGCAATAAACCAGTGTTGCGGTAATGTGGTAATTAATTTGGTTGCCAAACCAAGCTCAGTACATAGAATCAATCCAAAATTAATCTAAAGGTAGTCTCGCTACATCTTTACAAATCGGAAATATACTGATTCCTACGAACATGTCTTTGATATCGATTGTTTGACAGTTGATAATAGATTTTAAGCCAAAGTGGCAATACCCGAAAATATCGATAACACTATTAAAAGCATGAAAAAATCATAGACGAATTGAATACAGTTACTATCAAATTGGGGAAGAGGATTCGTAGAATCATTGAACACAAGAAGTTAATATGAATGTACCATTTTTTCAATTATTTATCAGCAATCTTGGAAAAATCTGGAAGCAACTTCCAACATTGGACGTTATTTTATAAATAATTTTAGAGGAACATTCAGTATTGCACGGAAAATATCGACCAATATATCAGTAATAACATGGAAACATGAAAAATTGATAGACGAATTTGAAAGACATTCATTTTCTAACAGCCGATTTTGAAAATCAAACCGATTTTGCAATATCTCCTTTGGCTATTAAAAATTCCAATTTTTCTCTTCAGCACAGCCCCTCAAAATTCCAAACAAACAAAAATTGATTCATCTCATTTATTCTGAATTTCTATCACTTCAAACAAATAGAAAAAATTTGCAGAAATTACCGAATAACCCTGTAGCATTTTCGCTGCTCAGGGAAAATGACCGTACGGCTTCAATAAAATTTATTAAGGATTTACTTAAAGTGATCGTGGAGTACTATAAAAATTATCCAACCGCTCAGTAAAATTTGTTTATCCCTCACTAAAAGTCGAGACGTGTGCATAATTTTAGTTAAAGATAGGAAATTTAACTATGCGGTTGAATAATTTTTCCCGAACGTCAAAAATTCCGTCAAAAAACCGATTTTTAATTACATTCCAGAATAATTATTCAGTGTATCTCCAAACTATCTCACATGGCCGTATCACGAAATAGAAGACAAATTTTTAATTTTTCAACTAATGTAGTCCACAAATCTATTTAAAAAATCGGCAAAGGATCGAACATTTCTTCGAATTCCTGAGAATTCTCCAGACTCTCAAAGGAATTCCGCACAGGGTTCCCATACTTTCCATTCACCCCTATAATTTACTCGCTCTTCCACTAATCTCTCCACCCCCCCCCCCCCTCCCGCCATGAGACCTCAAAATTACCTCAAAAATAAACTAAAATTATTTCAGCCCGATGATGTAAGTGGACGCCTCGAAGAGTTGTAAAACTCACGCCTATCGCAGCACGGGGTTTAGCCCAGTTCGCACGTCCTTGACACAGTTACCCACATGGGGTACTTGACGATGCTCTCATACGTGTGTCGCACTCCATTCTGCATCATTCCACTGTGCATGTATGGATCACCGTGCATCCACTCGTCGAATCCCTGTCTCACCTACATGTCCATCGCATCTCTCATTTCATGCGTGTTCCATAATTTTTTTACCAACGGAATAGCCATTCCGTATGTAATAATAAAAAAATGGACTAGATAATTGCATTTTTTATGAGTGCATTAAGAAAGAAAATAATAATAATTTGAGATTGATAATCTGAAATTGATATTGACACTGACAGAGAAACGTACTCTTGGCTGAAAAATTAATTCTTGGTTCATGAATTTTTTTCACTGTCACATAATTCATGAGCCAATCTTTTTCTCTTAAGTATTTTTCATTGTCCAGAGAAGGAAAGTTATAAGGCCTTCTTTCCCTGGACAACGTCCACAGTTAAGGGAGAGGAGAAAAAGTTGGCTGAAGAATTATGTGATAGTAAAAAATATTCTTGAAATAAGAATTAATTTTTCAGTCAAAACTACTTTTTTCTGTCAGTGTAGGAATGTCATAAATCGAAATTTTTTTAAATCTCCAATTTAGATTCAAATGGACGAGTAATGACGGCTTTGAAACTCCAAATTTTCAACTTGATCCTTCCAAGATCCGAAGTTTAAAGGAACTCTCCCTCTCAGGCCCACATTAGTCTTTTGAATATTTTCTGATTTTTCAATAAGTATTATTTCAATTATATTTTGAAAGATTTTGATTGTTTTCTTAATTAATTTTTTACTCATAAATAAATAAGGGAACTTGCTTACATAACAGCAGATCATTGTCTATTAGGTATCAAGAATTCTTTTTTCCAACTAATAGAAAAACATGACAAAACGTTTTAAATCTTTTATTGCCATAAAAATGTTGATTTTCGCATAATATCCTGGATTAAATAGCAATTTTTCGGTTTTGATCTTGAAACAGGTATCAACCAAATTGAGCAATTCAAAATAAAATTGATATAAAAGCATTTTTAAAAGTGAAATACAATTTTTTTCAACTCCAAAATTGAATTTGTTATGATTGGTCCAGGCTAATCACTTCACTACTGCTATTAGAAAACATAACGATAATTAGCTTGTGAAAAAATAAGATTCTGAATTCAATAGACTTTTCCGGAAATTCTTTATAATTTTTACTTATTTCTCAATTTCTTAAAATGGTTTTGGATTTACTGCACAAAATTTCAGAACGGAATTTTCTAGCAGTTTTATTTGATAATAAATTCACGATTGGCTTTCGAATGAACTTTTGTTTTTTTTTAATTGCCATACCACAAATTGAATTATTAAAATAATATTATAGCATTTATGATATAACTGAATAAGTGATCGTGTACTGAGTATTTTGAGACTCCCTTTCAGTTTAATCAGAGTTCAGTCAGAATGTCATCAGGATTTAGACATAATTCAGCTAAAGTCTAAGCCAGGTTAGATTGAGTCGGGAATTAGCCAGGATCATGAAACAATATCAATGATTATTCAACACACTAGACTATAGACTGTTTTTTCTACACGTTCTCATATATAAAAAGCTTGTAAGGCTATTGGAACAAATTGCCCAAATCCACATTTCATAGATTTTACGCAATGATTTTTCTGAGAATTGTGATGAATCCTATTTTTTTCTTCAAATCCTATGAACAATATGTTGTAAAACAACAACGAATGATGCTATTCCTAACAGTAGTCAGCACTGACTAATTTGATTTTACCAACAATTTTTTAAATAATCGCTGAAAAATATTTTTTTGGAAAAGCCTTTTTCTTTAACCTATAAAAAATACAATTTCAATTGCTGTTCATAGATAGAGCTAATTGGAATTGATATTATGCAATATATGAGTATAAAATTCGATAAATTTCATCTAAACAAATATTCAAACTGTTTAAACCGCATTCAGTTAGCCTGATCTAAAGAACTCGAAACTTGAATTTGGACAGAAAAATAAGCTTCCATCACTAAGTAGAAAAATTGAATAAAGTGATTGAATTTGCGGTTGAGAAATTAGGATTTTTAAATCCTAATCCAGAGAGAGTTCCCCCAAGCGGCATTTATTTCGTTATACATAGTGACAAAAATATGTATTACGGTTACGCATTTTTGAACCGTTTCTATCCACCCCTCAGCTACTCTATTACCATATGATTTCACGTTTGTATGAAATGCATACAATGAGTTAGATTTTACTTTTAGTTTCGAAAATGGGGAACGCCGGAGTGGGGCATGTTAGGGGCCTTGGCACACTTCTGACACAAACGAGAAACTTGCGCTCGAGACACGAGAGAAGAAAAAAAATGAGAGAGAAAAAAAATGGTTGAATAAAAATAAAAATGAGAAGCACTCGCGTTATTTTATGCTGTAATTCTCGGTTTACAGTCGATGATCATTTCCATTGAATTGGATTCCGTAATAAACTTACTCAATGATCCAGACCAGATGTATAATTTGACAATTTTTTAACTAAAATATCAATAATTATCGTATTTATAAATAGACGATAAGAAATTAATTACAAGAAGTGATTTCATTAAATGAAATACTTGAGATGAGATATTCCCTCGGAATTGAAAAAATTATCCACAATTTTTCCTGATATTAATTAAGTGAAAAAAAAGAATATGCTGTGCCACAGAAATAGTCATTGCCGATAATGACGGTATAATTTCGCTGGTATACGGGTAAAGGACTCTTCATCCAGCCTTGCCAATCGTCGCCCTGATCGCGGGGTATTTTATCGCTCTCGACCCTGAATCACAGGCGCATAAAAGTCACATAAAAAATGAAATAAATAGAATAAAATAAATTTACAATCCGAATGAGGAGACAGTGGATGGGAAATTCAAACGAAATTATCGGTCATTGTGTTGGGAAATTGGGTTGGCACAGGGATATGACAGGCAGCCCCAATCCACCGTGAAGACAATTTTGTACAGAGAGAAGTGTAAGAAGTATATATTCGTACGAAAGGAGAATCGTTCTTTTTTGGCTGTTTCAGGTTTCTAGGTCACTTGCTTTCACTCTCGTTCGTGCCACATCCTCTCATTCGTGCGTTCAACACCGGAGAGCGATGAGTTTCCCTTTCGTTTAAAACTCCCACGAATGAATATTCACCCGTCATCCACGAGAAATTGAGATTTTGTGATTTTCATCCTCAGACGGGGGTTGAAATATTTTATGCCCAGGGAAATAAACTGCTAATTTTTATAAACTTTCCAGTGAATTAATTAAAAACCGTTCGAATGATATTTAATGATTGGTAATCCTCTTTTAATCGCCTAAGTGAGAACGAATTAATTTGATTCGTAATACGCTGGATCATTAAAAAACTATCATAATGGATGAGAATGGAGTCTTTTGAGAAGCGGGAAATAGAAGAACTCATTTTAATCGCCAAAATCATTAGTCGAGAGTGGAAAATTCAACGGTCTTGCCGCTAGTTTTTAACCTTCTTAATGTGACCTAATTCAAAATAATAATCACCAATCTCAAATCTCCAATCTCACAGAAATAACTTGAGAGAACAAAACATTCTATAGAACGACATTGATTTTCAACAGCTACGCGGAGAGAACTTTTTTAGTAAAACTTATCGATTCTATTTAACAATCGTGTTTGCCTTTCGACATTTGGAAAAAATTACCCAAACGCCCAGTAAACTTTTGGCGCTACACAATTTTTCGTGAGAGGTTTTACTGATAAATTGGGGCATGTTTCACGGCAAACTCCATAATTTTTATTAAGCAGTTGACAATCTTTACTGACCGGTCGGATAATTTTTATCGTGCCTTTCGATAACTTTTCGTAAACACTCAACAAATTTTACTGGATCAATACGGTAATTTTCCCCGAGCGGCCAAGATACTACACGATTATATAACGGAGCGTATGAGTGTAATTGAATAATCTTGTGGTAATTAAAAAATCGGGGTTAAATAAAATCCGAAGACGCCGATGGAAACAGATAAATTTGAATAGTGAGAAATATTTAATATGAATAGTATACCTCAGTTAGAAAAAATACAATTCGGTTGAGAATGCATTCTACCCATACTCCCCGAAAAATCATTTCTGTCGTTCCTCTGCGTCCATTCCTTTGCATATCCGGCCCATTCCCATGTCATACCGACGAAATCCCCCTCGCAATCCAGATATAGACATTCAAACAAAGCCCTCCGCTTGAAATAACTCACCAGAGCCGAATCAGTTCTTTCATAAAGCTGTAATATCGATGGGCTTACGGCGATGTAACACCGAACAAAAGGGCCCGACTATACCCAGTATTCAGGTGCACAGAGAGGTATCGCAGGGCGTAAAACAGGATTTCCTCCGTCGATATTCAGTCGATATGGTTGCCTGAGTACTAAACCTGTATACCCCAAATACGCCCACTTGCCGAGAGGGTTGAAAAATCATTTCATTCTCATTCAAATCCCTTTCCTTCGCAGCCCCTCGGTTTCCCCTTCGATTTCACCCCATGAATATTAATATCCTTCACCCGAATTATCTTCAAACCAATTTTTCATGTCAATACGTGAAAAATGTTCTCAATACTCAAAAAAAAAATCCAGTAAATTCGAAAAGACACCGAATTTCATCTAAACAGAAATGAGAGTCAATTGTCATGAGTTTTCGATAAATGACACACTGAGGAATAAACATATTATTTTTGGCAACGCTAAATAAAAAGATAGAAAACAATCAAATAAATTTAAATCTTACATGAAAGAGGAGGAACAATAGGAATAGTTACGATAATGATAAACCGCACTTACACTTTTCAATGAGAGCGAGTTCGCCGTTTGTTTATGTATTATTATAATTATTATCATTTGGTTTATTTCATCTCTATCATTTGCATTGTGGCCTTACGAATGAAACAATAATAATTTCATTAAAAAAAATGTAAAAATGAGAACATGAATGGTGCTCAAAAATTCTGCCCGTGTATAGGGAAATATTTAGCCAAACAGTTTGGCCAACTTCTGGGACAATCCTGACATATCATTTTTCTTAAATTCTCCTTGACTACCGAACAAAAAAAAATTATTAAAATTAGACTTTTACAATTGAAGTGTCCGCAAAATTCTAATAATTTTAAGAATAAAATAATTTCAAAATTCCTAACAAAAAAAATAATTTTCAACAGGAATTTTGGGCTCCCAGTGTTAAACGCAATTGCCCGTGACGCGACGTTGTCGGAAATTCGCTAAACGTACCCGGCCGGTGTAGAGTGAATACGGCAACACTCGAGCCTAAAATAACACGACGAGAAATCCCTCACGGCGTGACCAAAGTCGGGGGGTCGTGTAGATTGACCAGATTAGGGTTAACCTTAGGAAAGAAATTTCTAACAATGGTTGAATAATTCCAAAATCGTTCGGCTGATTGCGCCCTTTGAAAATACGAAATTATAATATTTTGAGGGCTACAATCACATAAAGAAACATAAAGAAACAGAGAAACAGAATATCTGGAAAGCTTTGTACAAACGGGTTAGATACTTTTAATGATTTTTTTTGCCTCCGTCCCAAGCAGAATTGCAATCCAGCTGAAATTAATCAACTCTAAGAGGATTAATCTAGGCTATCATAAGTCCGATTTTATTTATATTAATTTTTCTAACAATTCATCACCAAAAATCCTAGTTATCCCAGATTTACATACAGATATGATCTAGAAACATTTTCTTACGATTCTTAACATTGCAGCCCATTTGCAATGATAATTAGAAACTTGAAAATTCGTTCAAACCCTAGTTATCTATTCGGAATTAAAAATGTTGAAGCTCAGAAATGGAAATATTTCCCTTAAATCTCCTTAATCTGAGAGAAAATAGAAAATCTACCGAAATCTGTCGAAATATTCAAAAACGGCTCAGAGTAGAAAAAACCCTGAATTGAGAAAAAAAGTTTCATCGACAAAAAAAGTAGTATATCTAATAAACGACTAAACATTAACGATCGCAGGAATTAGAGGATCTGTAGGAACAAAGGGAAGACGTGAATAACTTCGTCACCCGTCAACCCTTAATGGAATCATAACCCCTCAGCGAATCCATTAAATTCCCCAGTCTCAAAATCCCCAAAAATTCCATTGAATAAATAGATCGAGAAATAAATCTGTATTGCAAAGCGATCACTTGATCACTCTCAAACTTCCGAATTAAAAAAACTAGAAACAAAGAGAAGACTCCCATGAGTCATCGATCGCATGCGCCACCCACCTCCTCCCCAAACAGACCAAGATTACCCCAAAACTAATCCATAGAATTTGCTCCACCAGCCCCCCAACGATGGGAAAAAATCCAAGCGGATAAAAAAAACTAATGAAATCGAATTCTACAAATAAAACCCGATCAATTCCATGCTTTCAGAGAATGAAAAAATTGGAAAAAACAAATTTAACTGAGGAGGCAAAACTTTGGTATTAGACCCGTCTGAAATATTCATTTTTCGAAACCATTTAATACACGTAAACAGGTTATTAAACGCATATCGGGCCCAAAAACCCTCGCTCCGAAATCGTGTGTCATGCGTGCGGGCCAAAAAGTGGCAGATTACGCACTAGTAACTCACAGACAAGGGAGAGAGAGAGAGAGCAAAACTCCTCTTTAATTGCTAATAACTCGACAATAAAAAAGTGTACTTTTTCGATGTCTCTTTCCTTTTCAAGCCATTTTTGGACGCTTGAAGTTGATACCGGATTCATCGAAATCCCATGATTTAATCAGGAGATATTGAGGTCCATTCACGAACTACATAACGATCGGGAGAATTAAAAAAAAAATTAGAACCAGGGGAAGACTAATCCCCCCCCCCCCCCCACACACACTTTCCCTCATATAACCCAACCCGCGAATTAAATAAAAATCCCTCAAAACTGAACCGTTCGATATCCCCCACCAATTCCCCTAAAGATGCGAGAGAAAAACCTCAGTGAATAAAAAAAAAATCGAAAAAAAAAACGCGCGCGAACGAGTCGCAGGACTGCGTCATGTTCTCATCGAACTGGGTCAGTGGGTCTCCCCACTATGGGCCGCCAGTAGTCGGCGCACATCGGACGAAGCGTCGAGAGAAGGCGAGAAGCTCAAGTGCGAGGGAGAGAGTTGTATTACCATAAGAAAGATGGAGCGATAAAGGAGTTGTGGCGGTACAAGGGGTACGCGACGGGAGGGATTCGAGACAACTGGATGGGTGAGGGGGTGAACAGGGGCAAAGAGAGAGGGAAATACGTTGAGTGCGGCACACAGCTAAACGCTCGGGGAGTGCCAACGGCGTTGCTGTTGACCCAGCCACAGCCCCGTGTGTTGGATGCCGTGCCTTGTCCATGCCAGGCCCCTCTTCACATTTTTTTTTTATTTCTCCATGATGATTCAAGATTATCAAACCACATTGAAAGCAAGAGTTATCCCATACTCAACTCATTTTATCATCAAACATTATTCTCCTTTGAACGAAACTGAGGAGATATCTCGCTCTCCCCTTTCTTTTTTTTTTTTTTCATTTTATCGATTTCACGTGTGACGTAACCTTGTGTAACCCTTCATTAAAACCCATCGAAAATCGTTCCTGCGAGTGGGTGGGATCTCCTAAATTCATCCAAACGTAACTTTCACCTCACCACAGACCCACCCACTGGATACCCGAAATAATGAAACAAAGAGGTGAGGCAATGGCTGATTTAAACCTGCAATTTATATCAAAATCAGTGCTTCAAATACAATTTTTTCATTCATTGAAATTCGTCGAATTTTTTGAAATATATTAAACAGTTAATGTTCTGAACAAAGCTGAACATAATTTAAATTTAATCCTGAATTTTTGGACGAAAAGGCATGTTCGTGATCGAAATTTTCTGTAATGTATTGATTTTTCATGAACAATTGAGAAATAAGTGCTATTAAATGTTTTTTAGAAGATTAAATAAAGCAATTTTAAATTGCTCTTTCGAACATTGAGATTATAATTCCCTGATTTCTTCAATTTCTCAATAAAAATGTGTATCCGATGCCTAAAGATTTCCAAATTTTGAATTGGCTGAAAAATCAAGAATAGGTTTATCCAAATTTATCCTTGAAATTTTCACAGAACTCGATTTTGACAAATCAACTCAAAGTATATTTCAATTCCAGAATTCCTTAAAATTTTACTCGATTGATTCCAAATTTTCCAAGTTTAAAGAATCCAATTGGGGAAAAAAAAAATTCTATTGTATAATCACCCCCAAATCCCTCAAGAACACTTTCATCCAAGGAACGTGGCCTCCACCAAATTACTCTGCATCAACCCCAAACCCTCCGACCACCCCGAAAGTGTTGAGAGGGTGGTCCCCAAGATAGTCCCCTCTAAAAAAAAAACAAAGCGACAAAACTTGTCTTGGTACTTTGGAGTATCGCGCAAACTCGGACAATATTTCTCCTGCCGACATAGACCTGGTTCCGTAAGTAGGTCATCCCCACTGCTCATTCCAATCCCGCGCAGCCTCACGGTGCCCCTCCTCCCCCTCCCTCAGCCCTCCACAAAGCCCACTCTTCCCTCCCCCCTCCGCCTCGCCGTCCAGCCTCCCCCCCTTCCACATCGTCGACCTCCCCCTACCTCCTGGACTGGCGCGCTCATGGTGGCACCTGGCCGCGCGGTTCTGGCATGCGCCGCTGGATCACTTTCACTTATTCCTCGTTGTGACTCTTTTCTTCTTCAACTTAAAAAAAAATGGACAACTTTTGAGTCTGAATTTGTTAAAAAAATCCCCAACAAAGTCCTTGAACAATCCATTTCCTCGGAAATTTGTTCATTCCCAGGCATTTATCAATTGTTTTGTTGTTTATTCTTCGAAAGGGCGTGAATGATTTGATGTTCTCCACGTCTGTCTACACAAGGTCCAGATCTACTTTACCCCCCCTCCCCCCCGAGTGTGTACTAAACCGCGAGGACATAGATTCTCCGAGCATCGCCGAAAAATAATAATTCTGAAATGTTGGGCTAGTGGCGGTGTAGGGTAGTTGGCGCTGGTTCCCAGTACTTTTTCAAGTATAAAACGCCAAAGTGAGGCCAGTATTACGTACGTAAAATCGCGGAGGAGGGTGTGCGCGCGGGGAGGGGGTTACTTACACCACGAACAGAGGCACAAGCACAGAAGGGGGCGGGCCCTTCAGGAGAGCAACGAGGCGAGAAGACAGCTAGTCGCACGCAGATAGTCGAGCTGTCAGGTCGCACCAACGCCCCGGCTCCGGTTGTTTTCATAATTCAAAAACTCACTAACAATTAACCACATCCCCCAATAAAGTTTGTTTACCATTTATTTAGTTTAGTACTCCCCCTATTATCAATAGTTTACTGAGTTAACTCCACGCTACCCCCACGATTGGTGCCGAATGATCAAAATATAAGTGACAAGTGTTGACTTAGGATTGCAGTGAAGGAAAAGATTACTATAAGATATTTAACTGTGAGGATAATTAAATATGGTTCGGACGTACAAATCGATCGATGTGACAATGCGCGTGACGAGATGAGGCTTTTTACTAATTACCGTGAACTATGTATAGGGGAGTGCCTGTAAATGCCCATAATATCCACAACTTGTCGATCAATCGGAACAAATAACCAATCCCCCGCTAGTCCCTAATTCTGGATTCATTTTAAAAAGAAAAAGATCCCAATCAGTTTATCCTCATATGTGCCGGGTGTGTGAACCTCGTTCGGGGGTGATATGTTATTGGACATGGAGCAACATTCGGGTCTGATGTCCCTGAACATGTCGCCATTTCACTTGAGCCCTCAGGGCAGTCCACATGGACCAACCGGTGCTCAGCAACAACAACAACAACAACAACAACAACAGCAACAACAACAACAACAACAACAACAACAACAACAACAACAACAGCAACAAACTAATCAGTACACTCAATCGCCGTATGCAAGTTGTGCACAGAGTCCCCCAACGACAATGTGCCAACAGCAATCGCAAACACAATTATCAAATCACAGTCAGAGCTCACAGTCGAGTCAATCGGGTAGTACAACACAGAGTGGCAATGTACTTGGTTTTGAATCGGCATTCTTCGATGCCATTGCACTTGAGGAGAGATGCCCAATGTGTGGTGATAAAATGTCGGGTTATCAGTATGGTTTATTGACGTGTGAATCGTGCAAGGGATTTTTCAAGCGCAATAATTCACCGTGCAGCAGTAAAAAAGTTTATACGTGTTTATTTTCACCAACAGGGGGTGGCAATTGCGGTACATCGGGTGGTGGTATTGAGACGAGTGGTAATTATCAGAGTGGCAGTAGTAACAACAGTAGTAATGCCAATAGTACCAATGGCAATGCCACTGGTGGCACAACTGGTGGTGGTAATAGCGCTGGCGCTACCAATAGTAATACCAATCAGAATGTCGCCAGTTCTGGACAAGTACCTGGTAATGTATGTCATCCTGGTATTGGACAAGTTGGTATTGTCACTGGTTCTGTACCGGGTACATCAGAATTTCCGGATACAAAGGATGTTATTGAGGAATTGTGCCCGGTTTGTGGTGATAAAGTATCGGGCTATCATTATGGCCTTCTTACCTGCGAATCGTGCAAGGGCTTCTTCAAACGTACTGTACAGAATAAAAAGGTTTACACGTGTGTTGCTGAGAGATCCTGTCATATTGATAAGACCCAGAGGAAGAGATGTCCATTCTGTAGATTCCAGAAGTGCCTAGAGGTAGGCATGAAACTCGAAGGTGAGTCACTTTATTTTACTCATTATATGCTTTTTTTATTTGTGCAACAGTGTTGGGGGTGGGCCAAGTTAGTGGAGTATTCAATAGTGGATACTTCTGGTTTAGGGCTAGGTGAAGCTACTGGAGTCTTCGACAGTGGAGACTTCTGGCTAGGGGTTTCGTTAGGGTTTAAGAGGTAGAGGTGCCAGTGGGCTAAATATGTAATAATCTAGAATCGGAACAGAAATTGTCCAGATTATTTGAGAGATTTTAGGGTTTACTTGGATTTAATTATATGCCAGTTGCACCTTCTACACGATAATTCATCCCTTACTTATTGCACTATTAATAATTATTTGTGTTGTTGTATACAGTCGTTCACTGAAGTTCTGTAAAAATCTGAGCTTACTTCTCATATATTTTGGTTCAGAGCTTCAGTAAACAACAGTAAAGAACCTCTCATTGAACTTAATTGTCCAATTAGGCTCATTCTTTCAAAAGATTAATGATAAACATACTTTACACAATGTCTGCCATTATTCAACAATACATGTTTAATTATTCGTCTCTCTTCAAGATATAACCTTATTATTTTCACTGTGTTGCAATTCATGCACCCCAGCGCCCTTGGTCAACTGTGGAGGTTCGTTAAAGTATCTTTAAGTACAGGGAGTTATTTTTCATTTAAAAGATTTTTATAAACAATAGTGTCTCTACATTGGTACTCAAAGTTGCACCAAGTACGGCTAATTCTATGTCTAATTTGGCCCAAGTATCTCTAAAACTACAGTTGATCTGAACCTAAACTCAGCCGAGGTGACATAACCTTAGTCGAATTTTGAGCCATTTGAAGTCCTCGATTACTTGAAAATTCAATGAGATTCGTAATTGTAAATGTCCGTTGCCATTTACTTACAATAAGTTATGAAATTGTCACGAAATATTTAAAAAATTATTATTAAATTTGAAATTGATAATTTAAAAGGATTTTTTTAATCGCCATTCAGCGTTTAGTTTCTGCCATTTGTTATATTATTTTTTATACAATTTCCTATTGTTATTAATATTCATCTGGAGTTGCGAGTACTGAGAATGAAAATAGATGTGGCAACAATGGCTAGGTTATGGCGCTCATTGCTTGTCTCTCTGAACTCTCTTTTTTTTTTCAAAGTGTTTTTTATTGCCTCTCTCGTCTCTCATGTGAGGTACCGGCTTTGCCACGAGTGCTTCCAAGCGGATCGATTGAAAATTTATTTATTTATACTTCCATGGAAAAAGAGGAGAGACAGGGGACGTTTTCCGAATATCTTTTTCGTGATTAGACTATCAGGGTCAAATAGGAGTTAATTTTTTTATAATATTCGAAAATCCTTGCATGGTTTTAGGGCCAGTGTTTGGTTAAGCTAACCATTGTTAAACCTTGGTCATAGTTAAGGTTAAGATTTCTGATTGGCTGGCCTCAGTGGTGGGGGGGTCTTAATTTCAACTTAACCACGAGTCAACCATGGTTAGGTTAAACCAAAAACTGGCCCTTAATCGATTAATCTTCACAAATATGGAATAAATTCTAACTATTTGGATAATCCAAGTTTAAAAAGTCGTTCGAGAATTTCCGATAAGGGTCCCATTAGAAAAATCAAAAACTCCAGTGTAAAATCTGTAAATGTGTTAATTAACTGCTGTCAGTACTGATAATGTACATATTAGTTTTTATATTAACTCTGAAAAGTGTTAGGAGCCCACATTGTCAACGTCAACTCAATCATCGAATTTTAAACTGTGTACAAATTATGGTAAATAAGGCATCATGACGAGTTTCGCGAATTAAAAGGCAGCGCAAATTACAATCGCCAATGGTATTCCCATTGTAACCCAGAGCAGACGTATGAAAAACGTGCGTTGACCGCCAACGCGTTCTCCACACACCATTTTTTTTTCTTCTAATTTTTTTTTTTACCTTTTTTCCTCTATTATTTACCCCTCGTCGTGGCCGGGTAAGCGAGTAGAGTGACGTCATCGGCACTTCCGGTCCTCCTCTCATGTCGGTTGGTTCATTCCCAACACCGGATCCCCATAAAACCCAAAAAAAAAAGAGTGAAATAAAAAATATTTTATTCAGTTTCTCGGCAGTAGAAATATCACCGGCATTAGTCTGTCTACTCAACTTTCTATTTTGAAACTGAAATAGAATAGAGTATACGAAATTTCGTGGTTATATACGGGGCAAATAATTCAGTAGAAATTACTGTTCAGTTGTATAATCGTTTAGTATTTTGGCCGTTCGGGATAAATTGCCGTACGGATCTGGTAAAATTTGTGGGCAGCTCATTAAAAGTTATCGAGGGGTACGACAAAAATTATTCAACTGGTCAGTAAAATATGTTGACTCCGTAATGAAAGTTTTCGAGTTTTTCGTGAAAAGTCCCCAAATTCTCAGTAAAATTGGTTCACCTCTCCCTAAAAATTGTCCAGGCGTATGTATAATTTGTGTTAAAGATAATTAATTTCACTATGCGATTCTTAAATTTCTCCCGATCGTCAAAAATGCCACACGATGACAAACGAAACCGCAATTTTTACTAAAAAAAATTCTCTCCGTGTAATAAATTTTCACCGGTGACTATTTTTTTTTCTTTTTCATTCTCTATTTACTGCAAATGTTTTCGAGGTTAATGGGGGAGGAATTGCTGGTGGTGGAACTGGGTCTAGGCCTATTCCAAGGCTCTCTCTCTCTCTTACTGTGATTATACCATGAATCTACAAATGAGAATTGGAAGAGGGGAATGAGAGGATTGAGAGTGGGGAACGGCGGGAGGAGATTAGCGTTGTCGCAATTATTTTACGCGCGCCTTTGGTGCTGCCGCACGGTGGCGCTGACAAATACACACGCAAAAATGATTGTGAAATCTATTCGTACGTGTATTCACTTTCCAAATGACGGCATACTGTTCAAACATCGAATTAAAATTACCGAATTGAGGAGGATTAATTTTTGTAACAAGTGCCTCGATAAATTTTCTCGATCTACGTTGCGTAATGTCAATGTAACTGGGGAAGGAAGGGTGGGGGAGTAGTGTAGAAGTGGAGTAGTATAAATGAATAGAGCTGATGTAAATGAGGTTTTCGAACTGATAGTAATAAGAAAAATTCCTGGAATGGGACATACTCTCGGCTAATGACTGATTGATTATTTCATTACGCCGCGATTTCGAAGAATCCCTGACGCTTTGAATACATAGAAGATATGCACTATGAACGATCTATCGAAAATAAAATGATGACGCGTGGTGGCACGCCTCGTCACAAGCAGTTTTACTTGTACATGCATTCATAAACACAAGGGGTCTTTGGTTTTAGAGCGCTTATGGCGTGCACGTGGGCTTCGTCACAGCAATTGTATTGTGTCTGTTGGGTTGGTGTACAGCATACCCGAGGGGCCTCTGGAAATCGTAAAAATTAATTGCTTGGAATTTTTTTTTAGAAAATGTTTTTTCATGGGTGCTAGAATTTACACGTCTTGAGAGGAGGAAAAACATTGCTCTCTTTGTTGGGATGGTCCATTAATTGGGGAAGAATTTCTGTAAATATTTTGGAAATATTTTCCCATGAGGATTTATGTTATTTGGGGTATGCAAAGGAAAATAGATTTTTTTTTATCATGCTGTGGGGAAAAAATAACTTTTCAGGCACCTGATTAGAACAGCCTTTTCCATCTATTGGCATTATTTTCTTCGCTTATTCCGCCATTGCCGTTATTTCGCTTTATTTCCTTAGGTTTGTGGGATTATACCAAAAGCCAAAAATCATTTCGTCAAAAGCTGTCGTTATGATGCTTCACGATGTGCTTTTTAAGTGTAGATGAATTGGGGAAATTGATACAGGATTTGTTTTTGAAATGAAGGAATTTATATTTATATACACGCATCATTTTGGATTCAATAATTTTCAAAAGGGAGTGAGAAAAGTGAGTCGAGGATCGATGCTCATCAATCGTATAGGAAGCGAGAGAAAGAGAGCGCGGGCGCCCGCGAGAGAGAGGGAGAGAGAGAAAGAGAGAGAGAAAATCATTGCGTAATAACACGAGGGTTAACAGATACGTTTTTATAACGAGTGTAATTAAACCGGTGTAACAGGTCGACAAGTTGGAGTACAGTGTGGTGCCCCCGAAAATAAAATTCCATAGAACCAATCGAGTGTTTCTCCATTTATTCAGTATCCAGGGGCACGCCAATCACCTCGGTGAGATATAATCACTGCTATGAGTGAAAGAAGCAAATAAAAAAAACTATGAATATTTTTATAGAGTAGAATCTTGCCAAAATGTCAACAGATCGTGAAAAAAAAATGTTGACGGTGAAAAGGGCTGGGGACTTGGTTAGTTCGAGGGAATGGTTTTCCAGTGGTTCAATTAGGCTAGCTATGTCTCAACACCAAATCCTCATTTCCGAAACCATTTTTCACTCACAATTGACACTGACACAGGACCACCGCGACAGTGACGGCGAGTCTCGCCGTATCCCCCCCCCCCCCCCCCCCCCCCCCCCCCCACCCCCCGCCCCGCGGATTTCAGTGGCGATTAATCACGTGTGGATGGCACCACCTGACCTTGACACTGACCAAGAGACACTCAAGGACCTTTATCAATGTTGTTCGCCTCCCCTATCGCTATACTTTTCGCTCAATTGAGAGTCCGGACGAATCTCAATTAAGCATCTTTTCTCATCTGAAGATAAGAGAAAGTCACAATTTTTTTTCCGAATAAATTGAATTACCCAACATTCTTCATTGCCTGGATCAATTCACATCTGTCCCACGTGGCCTGCAAATGCCCCAAAATCCCCGATGAGTAACCCCCTCTTGCAATATTCCCTCCCGCTCAGTATCCAGGTAATCCCGTAATGTTCCGTGACCAGTTCGGCCCCCAATAAAAGTGAAACTCCCGAACCCCTCAACATCCATAAACGAGTACCCAAACAATTCAAAATCCACTGAGTGCCTGTTAAATTTACCACTTAACAACTCACGTCTGTAAAAATCCCATCCACTCTTTATTATTTTACAAACTAAATTACAATTTCTTGAAAATTCTTATTTATTGACAATTGACTTCTTCCTCCAAACTACCTTTATTACTGGAATAAGTCAAAATATATTGGAGGGGAAAACTTTATTACCTTTGCACTTTTTTTACAATATGAAAAAAAAATCCTCAGTTTTTTAATACAAAAATTATACAATGAGGAGAAATTTCAAATTTAAAAATTTTTTTTTTTTTAATAATTTAAATTGGAATTGGAATTCGATTTTTGATCTATTGCAAAATCTGATTGGATATAGTGTGTAATTTTTTTAATGCATCCAGAAATTTAATCTTTAAATGAGATCTGTAGATATTTCACGGCGACATTTCGATGTATTGGAGTATTACAAAAATTTCACAGGAGTAAGTTGTTACAAGTTTGCAAACTCAAAATTTCAATAGTAATATTTCAACAATTTATGATAAACCTCGGAGCACTTTGTCTTCAAAATAACACCCACAAACTCGTAACTCACAATTCTTCCAACGAATTCTAGTGATCCCCAAACCCGGGATAATTCCTTATCTAAATCTCAATTACGATGATAAAACAATCCCATCCCTGGTCGGATGAAGCGATAAACGTATAATCAACCACAAATCTTTTCCTCTATTTTCGAAACTTTTACAAATTTCATAATTACACTAGAATGTCGCAATAGATCCCTCGGTATACGCCATACCTGGGACCCAATGTGGAACCGCGTGTTAAATGACTGAAAAAACCTCAATCGAGAGAGAAAGAACGAAGTCAGTGTGTATGTGGCGAGGGGGTAACGGGGAGCCACATAAACACTGGCAGTGTGCTCTCTGCACCTCAGTCATTAAAGGAGGGGATCTCGCCTCTTGACTCCTGCGCCCCGATGGGCTCGACCGCTTCGCTCGCAATTTAGCTAGTGGGGGAAAAAGGTTAGGCCGAGGCGGACAGATATTGTGTAACACCCACGCTGGCGCGTCCGAGCATCCACTGTCATTTGACAAATTTATTTAAAAAAAAAAAACACAATTCATTCACCAAGAAATTTCAACTGACGATACGAGAATGAGGAGAACAAAACGTTCATTTGTGCTGCTGAATTTTCTGGAGCGATAGCTAACGCTGAATACAGAGTTTCAATTGAGTCTGCGGTTTTCTTGAATGTTTTTCTGCTTCTAATCTAGCCCACGCAGGCGACTGGCTGTTGGAGAATGAGAGGCACATTAGAATGGGACACATGTGATACGGGCGCTAGACGAGCTTCCTCGCTATATTCCGCAATTCAACGTTTACACGCCTTTCCGTTTCCTTCTGGCAATCTAAAAAAAATTGCTTCCAAACATTTTTGTTACGTTCGTTAAATTTTTCGGAAAATAATGTGGGAACAGAGCAGACCAGGTTTAGGGCTTCATACATAAATTCCACGAAAATGAAACTTTTCCGGTAGGCAGTTGTATATTGCGCTCATTGAAATTGTTGCATAAGCCTCGTCTCCTCTCATTATCCAGTGTTTTTTTTTCTCTCCTTCCTCATGCTCATACTCTTACTCCAAATCTTTTGTAAAAATGAGGAAAAGAGGTGAGTGAATCATTGGGGGATACAATCTACCACTTGATCCATTTTCTCGTATTTCATGGATTAATTTATCCACGGTTTAATTCACAATCTCATGGGTTCGCGGATACTCGTTTTACTCAATTCCCTTCGGATCGTCGCATTAAATATATATATCTATTTATATATATATATATATAT
>JAPYZM010000781.1:0-38842 GCA_030522845.1 Psyttalia concolor
GAGCCGGGCTAGCTCAGTTGGCAAGAGCGCCCGAAATAATAATTTAAGAGTTAGGAGAAACAACTTTCGTCCTCCCTAATTATTGAATGAATAAAAAAAATTAAAATTCTCGGTAAGCCTGTTCAACTATAATATAGTAGCCGACATACATAGCTACAGTCAATAAAAATAATTCGAGAACGAAACTCGTAACATCTCTACCCAGAGGATAAACGACCTTCAATTCAAAAAAATATAAATCGTACAGTAAAAACTCCTTAAGAGATACGGTATCGGGGTCTGGATTCTTGGAAAATACTTTATCGAGTTTCCCTCTCCCCGACTCTGAGAGAGTGAGAGCGTCACGAATGGAGAGAGATGCATGTACCTGGGGATGGTGGGGGGACGAGCCAATGAACGGCTCCGGCTACAGCGGTACTGGTAACCGAGGGAGAGAGCGAGTGAGAGCGGGCGATATTAGACGGAGAATGCATTGGGGGGGAAATGTTAGAGTGGGGGAACGATTCTCCTCACGCGACGGGGCGTTCATACGTTAGCGAGTCATCTCTTAAGGAGTTTTTACTGTAATCACCTATAAATAATAATTAAAGCGCTCTTTTTTCGTCTTTTTTAGCGCAATTCTGTTATATTAATTAAAAATCTACCAAATATTTGTACGCAGGCTCGTACATCCTAGTATTATATTATTAAATAATCGAGAAACCATACAATAATAAATTGGAACGCGAGAGTCCCACACCGTCCGCTGTTTAAAAAATCCATCGTTAATACTAAAAAAAATTGAATGTACCTGTATTTCTTTTATGCAAATCCTGTAAATAATCTTAGTAGTCTTTAATTAAAAAACAACATGGTTAAAAAAAAAGCACGAGCACCTGATGCACAATTGGAAGGTTGCGGATTGGAATGCCGGTCTGGGAAATCCATTATTTCGGTAAAAATTTCTTGTCAATTTTATGTTGACAATAATTTCGGATCTCATCCTATCTATCCCAAATTCCAGTCAATGATTTCCGGTGATGTCACAAAAAACCCTTGGATGGGAGCGCGAGGAGCATGAGCTCGTCACGTGGACGGCAGTCATTAAAAGTTCATTAAGAAATGATTTTTCGTATCGACTCCTGGAAGTGACTTTCACTTTTACGGAACCGAGAGATAATAGAATAATTATTCATATTATTACAACTACATACGGCGTCTATGCAATCGGTGGGAGCCTTATTGTCGTTCCCTAGAAGAAGAAGACCACAATCGATGGATTCCTTTTCAAACTTCAAAAATGTTGTTCTGACGTTATTAAACTTATCGCTGTAATTTTGGTATTCATTCCGCCAATCGCTCATAGCTTCATAGATGACGTCAACCAAAGTCGTCTGGATATGAGCCTCCTCGTCGAAAATGAGACTAAGCTTGTCGAGACAGGGGAATCTTGGGCGTTCTTCAGCCTTTAATCTGTCTCTCTTCTGGCCATACTGAAATCACAAATCACAAGCGCATTGTTGAGAGGCTCCAGTGAATAATAAATTATGGATTATGCTGGAAAAATATTGCTGTTCGATTTATTCCATCTGAATTTTGACGATGGGAATTCGCTTTTTTTTTCTGCTCAATGCAGTAATTTTCAATTGATGAAGTAGTAGAAAATATTTAAGCCTTAATGGGCCGGTGTAATAATTTGCTACCTCTAAATCGCGGCCCCTGATTACACGTGAATTAATCATCAAATCGTCAGCAGACCTACTTTCCAACCTGTAGAAATCATGCACGGAGGTCGGAAATTATGTTTACTTATGATTTAATAATTATTTTTCCGGTAATTAGTCACGACGATTTCCAAGTTACGAACTATTACACCCGGGCCTTGAGAAATTCCTCAACTTGTCAGTGAAATTCATTCATCCCTCACTAAAAAATGTCTAGACGTGTGCATAATTTTTTGTTAAAGCCACTGCTCATTACCACTCGCTGGAATTCTGCGAACGCTCGGCCTCCGTACATTGAGTCAAAAAATGTTATATTTTCGTGAATTGCGTCGTCCAGCGCTAGGATGTCATTGTCCACAGACATCATGAACGTAGCCAAGTTGTTTATCATTTTTTGTATTTGTTGAGTTCTATTCACGTAATTACTGATCGCGTCCGCCTGCACTATGGCAATTGTCTGCTGGCACTGAAATTTCAAAAATCAAAATTTTATAACTTCCGGCCGGAGGTTCCAGCGATGAAATACCAGAATTTGGTGAGAAATTGTGAGGTTTGAGGTGGAGGTGGACTTACCAGGGGCAGAAGAACGCACAGAAGGATTAATATCTTCATTTTGAGGAACAGCGGACGATCCACTACAGGCTATGGATAACCCACTAATGTAATCACTGATGGACGAACCTTAATTTATAGGTAGGACTTCAAGGTGGGGGGGGTAAACTGATTCTAGCTCATTAACATCTCCCGGTGAAATTGTCCAGAAATTTAATATTCAACGAAATGGTTCACTGATTCGCTTTGGAAGAGAATCTTGGACAACAATTGGATCGATAGTGCATATTAAGTGATCGATAAATATTGCTATGAGTTTTTACGATAACATATCTCAATAACATAAAACAACTCAACACGAAAGCTCAACAGAAATAATTCCAATACATTCCAGTCTCGCTGCCATTATGATTCCTTTGCCTCCAATTATTTCAGATTATTTTTTAGTATTGTTCATTTATTTATCAGTTATTTACGTACGACTAGGGGATTTGCGACAATTTTTTGGAATTGGGTAGGGGAAATGCGGGCCCCCTTTTTTTATGGTAGGACAGCGGGATTAATGGATGGAAAGGATTTTGGATAGGTGGGAATTCCTTCTCAATATATCTAGGTCAGAAATAACTGGAGAAAAAATTCTGACATTCTCGGGCCGGGGATCGAACCCGGGACCTCGCGATTATCAGTCGTGGACTCTTACCATCTGAGCTATGCGAATAGCAGAACCACAAAATGGAGGTTACCGCGGTTGACACCACGACCAAGAAAAAAGAAAAGAAAATCGACAAATAAATAGGAGAAAATAGAGGACAGCTTAAATTTATTGGAATTCCTTGGCTGTACACGAAAACAAAAATTCTTAAGGCAAAATTTAATACTGCTCACTATTGCTATCAGTTTAGAGGCGTCCTTTAGCGATAACGTTTCAGGAAGCTATTTGAAAGAATTTTTTAGAAAAAAAATATTTTAATGATTTTCTTGGTCGTATTGAGTTTTATTTGAAATACGTGAGACACGTGGCTAATGTCGCCAGGAAAGAAGTAAAATCAATTCTTCCACTCGATTATCACGTCACCGTTTCCCTCATTATTGACTCGTCGATATTGCAGAAAACCGGCTCAATTTATCGACGCTCTATTTGAACTCATGTACGAGTAGTAACATTAGAATTTATTTATGTTGTTACCCCTCGTCTAGGCTGTCTGAAATTTCGCACATTGTGTCTCAATTAATCCATTAAAGTGCTGAATAAGTTCCATAGAATTGACTGCATTTTTATAATTCTCGCGATCTTACCTGAGCGTCCTTAAATTTATGGGGATTTTTTTACTGTATATCGAAATGAAAACTTTTAAGATACAATTTAAGACTACTCACTGTTGCAATCACCTTAAAGCCGTTAATTGTTGCAATAAAGTTTCGGGAATCTATCTGAAGCAATTTTTTAGAAGACAAAAAATATATCATTTCCTCTGAGGTATTGATGTTTATTTGATATTCGTGAGACCCGTGGCTAGTATCGGTTGCGGCATTGGGCATATAAAATTAATGTGAAGACGTTGGGAACGATTGAATCCATTTTCCGTCCGAGTTCTGATCGAAGAATGTAGAAAAAATTGAGCTTTTCGGAAATTCAATATCATTGTGAACTAATCCATTAATTCGTACTCTATTCAAATAAAATTAATTACGACTCTACAATTCAATCTTGAGGAAGGATAATGAATTCAATCGAAGTCGTCGCTTCATCGAAATTTCAGTTGGAGATTGACGATCCCAAGGCTGTAGACGTAGGCTCACTGCTCTCGAGGATATAACTTTATTTAGGCCCCTGAAATAATTGGGAAAATGAACAACTCCATTCTCCATTTTGAATAAGAATTATTTTATAATGATTCGATCATCAAATATTTCAAATTAAAAACAAAAACAAATTATGTTCATTTTGGTTTAAAAAAATACTGCTCCATAACTATTTTTCAAAATTTTTATCAACTCTTTTGAAGATTATTGTTCATATAGTTTTGGATGTGCGTCACTATATTTAGCTAAAGGAAATGAGAAACATTAGGTTTGTAGAAAAATTCAATTTTAGCCCTACACTGATGTTTTGGATTATCTCGACGATCACGTGAGCCACTTGAAGAGATTGAAAATAAGGATTAGGATCCCTCAGAGGACAAGAGAAATAATGACAACTCCAGTTAATGATTCGCTCGTCGTAACCTTTTCTTAATGAGATAGGAAAAAAAAATTTTGCCATTTCTTTTGCAAATTGTGAGGCAAAAAATATCAAAAGCCAGTGTCTCCCACTGGAAATTTCCCAGGTCTTCTCCTAGAGCTGGGATCTACCCTTCAAGATCCCCAGGTAACCACCAATTCATCAATAACATCGACACCTTAGAAACCATCTAATGAAATAAAGAACACAAGAGAAACGATTTTCATAGAATTTTTACATCGAATCTTAGGATAAACTGTCTGAATCTAGACTTTAGCTGGTGGATTCTGCTCGGAGAGAGGTTGTACACTTGGATTCGATGGATTGTGTGGTCTTCCACCTCTTCTGCCCCTTCCTTTTTTGTTAGCAGGTCCAGATGTTGACTTCTGGGGTACATTTTCACGCTTGGATGCCTGTCCCTCGAAATTCCCATTGGTCTCGCTGTCGTTGGCATTCTGGCTCCTCTGCTGATTCTTGTTGGGCTTACCTGAGCGTAGATTTTGAGAATTCACAGCCGACGAGTGGGGAATCAGTCGTAAAACATTGCCAACAGCTTTTGTTCGTCCCTCTCTAGAGGAAGAAAACATATGAGACACTCACATTTGTTTATCTCGGGACTGAATTACCTGAAGACCATTCGCTGGCCAGGTTTGATGTACTCAGGATGCTTGATAAATCGGAAATGAACGAGAGCCTTGTCCCCAGTCCTCAGGCAATCCTGGGACATTGAGAGGATTGAGGCTGTCTGCCTGATGCTGCCGCAGTGAACCATCGCCTGGTATCGCGAGCTGATTGTCGTCGGATGATGGAGAACGAGAATTTCACCTTCGAATTCCCAGCATGCCTGGGGATTCAGGGCTGGCGATACCATTACCATTCCCTTACGAATTTGCGAGCGTTTGATCTTCTTCAGGGCAAAACTTGCCGTCTGTCCACCTCTCACTTCGCTCACTGGCATTCGTTTCCTGTGGATACTCTTCACTGCTATCTGGGTAAAATGACCGAGAGGATCTGGACCCAATAGCAGCACGTCATTCAGTTTTATGATGCCCTTGAGAGTTGTTCCGGAGACAACTGTTCCCACACCCTGAGGACAATTCATTTAAAGATTTGATTTTGAGGGAATTGGAGGACTTCCCCAAAAGGAGTTCACAATCCCCCAGGACTTGAGGAATGGAAAATTAGATTTTCCGGCGGAATGTTATCAGGTACAGTACCCCAAGAGCTTCAAAAGCATCGGATGTTTCCTGAATGTTTTGGTGACGTTGAGGAAAATTTGAGGACAACGTCCGGGGAATTTTGAGGGTCGCCGGGAACTCGGAGGATTATTTTTCTTATTTGGATTTCCGCCAGAGGGCGGCGCTGACGAGAGATGGACGTGGGTCGGTAATTGAGCGGGTCACTGACGATCACCTGATCGTCATCTGACACGTCACGAATTTTCCTGCCCCACCAATCCCTCTCTCTCTCTCTCTCTCTCTCTCTCTCTCTCAATGAAAAAATCATTTTTCAAACTCACAGGGACTGAATAAGTGTCGTCAATCTGAAACTCGGCAGGCTCGTCGTCGTGGCTTATCATTCTCGCCGTCAGTAGATTAAGAAACATCTTCAGGAGGTTGAGGTTCTCCCCATTGACATTGGATACTTGAAATATTGGGCACAGTCTGAAAATTGAGGGAAATTAATGAAGAAAGGGGGGGAAAAAGTGTGAAAATTATTATCAATTGTTTCGGCAACAGTGACATCTACCTTTCGGAAACAAAATTGGTAGCACTGACGACCACATCGTCCGGAGTTTTGACAATGACGGGGACTTTTCTGCAGCCCGGAGATTTGAGAATTCTTATCAGCAGTCGAAGATTTTCCCGGAGAACATTGGGTGGGCACATGTCAATTTTTGTTACCACCACGAAAACGGGTACAGAGAGGGCCAGAGCCAACCCCAGGTGTTCCTTGGTCATCCCCACGATGCCTGCATTCGCTCCCACCATCAGCATACCTGGAGAATCGTGGCATTTCGTGAGGATTAGAACAGAATTGGACAATTATTTATTATTATTATGAATGATTTCTGGAGTGCTTTCACTTGCTAACCAAAATCGGGCGCGTGGCCAGTCATTCCGAAGACAGTGGTCTTGAGGTAACGCTCGTGGCCAGCGAGATCGATGAATGTTATCACTTTCGAGGATTTCTCGCATATTTTAACCCAGTCCAGGGAGCCGTGCTCTGGCTTATTAACGACATTGCCTTTAATAAATGATTTGTTTTTTTTATTCATTCATTTGGGAGAGAAAGAATTGGAAATATTCGTGGGGGAATACTCACCGACACTGTCGAATCCCAGGATGTCATTGCCAACTGAACTGGTGCGTCCAGTTTCCGCCTCGTGTTTGTGCCTGAAGAGCTTCTGCCGTGCGAGACCTCGGCCGTTGTCGAGTTCTCCATGTGTGAGGACACCCAGAAGGGTCGATTTGCCAGCATCGACATTACCCACGACAGCCACTCGAATCTCCAGGAAGTCCTGCTGGTCCAGGCGCCTTCTCACCAGGTACTGGCCTGTAAGACCCTGATCCACTTTGCTCTGTCTCAAGAGAACACAGTCCGCTTCTAGGGTCGCCGCTAGCGACTGCAGAGTCGCAACTGATGCCTCGTATTCGTCGGATTTCAGCCCATCCTCTGATCCGTCTGGCGATTGATAGGTTAGAATTGAATGATTACGGTTTTGTTTTCAGTCGTTTGTCCACTCGCCTGCGCCATTTTCTTTTATTGTTGGCCCGAGATGAGCCGGAGGCTTTCCTTTCTACAGGCTCGCTAGGTTTATCAGGTTAGTTTACTCACCTTCGCCAATTCCAATGTCGAAAATAGTCTCACTTCCTCCATCCAATATCCTCTCCTTCAGCCTCCGCAGGAGGAGCTCGTACTGTTCCTCCGAGGGACTCACCAGTACATCCTTACCAAGCAACGAAAAAATGGGAAATTCAATGAATAATCGATCGATTAAAAAATTCTCAATAATTATCGCAGTTTCGCCGATGAAAAAAATTGTTTTCTCGTCCTAACAATCATTTGTTAAGGAAGAAATTTTAAACTGCTCTTAAATAATTTGATCAGGAAAAATTGACAATGAATGATTGAAAGAAAATGCGATTGATGAAGGTGGAGAAATTACGCAAAAAAATGCAATAAATATTGATTTCATCATTGTCAATGTTACTCTAGTGAACCGTTTCCGAATCACAACTCAATCCTTGCATATCTTTGCCAGGATCAGTGGAAGTGTCTCCAACTTTCTAATGAATTCGAAAGTAAATCATTACAGATTCTTCAAAAAAATTATTATCTTCTCTCTTGATTAAGCAACTAATTCCTCTCCATTTACAATTTATTAATAAATTGTAGGTGGTAAGATATTAGCATAAACGAATGAATCATTCTATAAATTAATATATTTATAATATTTTATAAATTTTTGTCAGTCTCTGAGAACCAAAAATTTAACACTTTTAATAATTATCCCCGGCAATGAAGCCTAAAGATATAATCATCCCAATTTTAATTAAATAAACAATTGTAGGATCAATTAATTGATTCAATTAATTGTCTATCAATTTTATTAATTAATAGTTAATAATATATAATTAATAGAAGAAATTCACAAAAGAAAGGCTTAAAGAAATGGTAAAAAAAAAAGATAAATTCCATACCTTTCCCCTAATGCTCGAGTAATCCGGCACAGCTGGAGATTCCTGCTCCCCCGTGACCGCCTGTCCCCCCGTTGGAGGTCCCGACACTCCAGCCGACATCTCCAAGCGCCCCAGAAGTGAAATGAGACCGCGAGAGCCAAAAAAAAGCTGTCAAAGTTATCGAAATATCAAATTCATACGACTCCCTTCACCACTTTCACTTCATCAACACCCGGTGGGGTCTTCGCTGACCCCAACGACCGGCTTGGGAACCACAAAGAGCCTCCAGGAGACTCCAGGAAGCATCACACAACCGAAACTCGAGCAGCACGACTCAAAATCACTTTATCTTTTCCACTTTGCCCCTGAATTACCCTCCTCCAGAGTGTCTTAACGACTTCCCCAGGGTCTCACCACCTGAAAAACCACAAAAACCAATCCTAAAGACATCGACAAGCCTGAAAAAACTCCAGAACCCAAGGAGAGTGTATTTTCACAGCTGGGACCCCGAAAAATTCACGAAAAACACTCACAAAAGACCCCAAAAAAGCCACTAATTAACGACTTATGACAATTGTTATTTCAATCTGTGATAAAAGCACATCAACAACGTATTGAAGGACATGATGTGTTGCCAGCGAGTGAAATCAGACGTGGACAATAAAAATAAACAGAAGTGAGTCGAGAGAAAGTGCCAAAATTCCCACGATAATCCAATTAATGTCACATTTACCAAAAATAATCAATTAAATACGACCACAATCAGCTGTTTGGAGCTCTTGAGATGAGGAGGTGATGTTCCTCTGACTGATTTCAATTGATCAACAAGAGTATAACGTCAGAAAGACTCCGGACTTCATCATTCAACTGCAAAGCTGCTAAAAAACACCACCACTGGTGAGTTGTCGGCCAGTGAGAACCACTGGGCCCACGTCTCAGAAGTTTTGCTGGGTTTTCTGGGGTCACGGAACAGTTAGGGCTCTTCCAATGAAATCAAAATGATGTTCGTTAAATCCTTGGGAAACTATCAGAGAGAAAATTCAATTGATTAACCTATTCCTGGGACAGCTTTAGCTTTTTAGAAGTTTCTTCGAGGCTGGAGGGGTCCTAAGCTGACGAGAATTCCAGTCCTGAGGAGGTTTTCTAAGTATCCGGACCGATAACGCCCTCAGAACTCATCCTGACTATTTTTTAAGCCCTTCCTCGGGCGTAAAACGTCACTTTACGCACAGTATCATGAAACTACTAGTGGAGGAGAGGATCTAGAGGACAAATCTCTCCTTAAGAATGCAGAAATCTCCATTACCAGCCAGAAACCAGTGAAATCTCAATGCACCTGGCGCAAGCTCTCCACTCGGTTAGCAAAAACATCAGGAGTTTGCGTCATTTATTGACAGTATTCCACCTAGATTTCCTCCCAGGAGCAAGGAGCCTCACTAAATCGACAACAATCACTGACGAACGCTTGGAAAATCGAATGAAAACCTTGAAGATCATACAAAGAAACAAGGGAAAGATAACATAACCTCTTATCACTGGATTTGAGTCAGTAAAGAAGGAATTCGAGGTCAGTAGACAATTATTGTCAACTTTTCTGTTATTGTAGACGTCCGGAAATTGAATGAATCCTCTCGTGGACTCAAAAAGTCTTCTGAAATTGTCAATTAAATGCACTCGTTATCGAGGGATTTCCCTGGAAAACGCTGGAGAAAAGGACAAGAATTTTTTGCTTGTTCTTTTTGATTGAGAGTCAAGGGTCTTCTGAGCCCATGGGGTGGGGAGTAAAGGGCTAGAGAGGGACATTAGACCCTTGAAACTATTCTGATCCTCACCTCATGATAACGAGGTAAATCTCAAAATGATTTTCTAGGGAAATCTAATCGTCCCTTACGCGATTTCCTCGAGGATTAATTCAATTTCTTCCTCTGGATTTCCCCAGAAAAGCTCCCATTGTCTGAATAATTATCATTTGCGGAGTCATTTGTCTTCTTTCAGGACAAGTGATAAGTGAATTAAAAAATGAATAGCCTAGGCGCCGCATGCAATGACATTAAGCGAGAGTACGACACGTGTTTTCAAACTTGGTTCACTGAACATTTCCTCAAAGGTGACACAAATGACTCCATCTGCGCTCCTCTCTTCAAAGTTTATCAACAATGTGTGAAGGTAATTGTTCATTATCTTGTTTACGTAATGATTAATTGCAGGAAGACATGGAGGCCTGCCAGGAGCTGAAGAAGAGCTACGACGAGTGCTTCAATAATTGGTTTACCGAGAGATTTATGAAGGGGGACACTGATGATTCCATCTGTGCACCTCTTCTCAAGGTTTATAAAGACTGTGTGCAGGCATGTCTCAATGTACAATAATTACATTTTCGGGAAATTGAAAAAAAAAACTGATTATTCAACCCCGTGGAAAGAATAATCCTGACAAAAATCCTAAGTTACCCAATTTTTACAAAATTCTTCCCCACTTCCTCGCCTGTCTTTTGGGTTGATAACATCCAATTAACGAGGTCTTTTTTTTATTGATTTGCCAGGATTAAATAACAATAAATTCTAACTGAACAATTACTGACATTAATTACCAATTGACACGAGATTTAATTCCCTAATTAATTTCCTGAACATCGAGAGAATAAAAGAGGGAATGAAAGGATGAAATAAATGTCAAGAAAGGGCTGAAATTGTTTAAAAATTCATTAATTAAACACTTGGTGAGCCAGATAAATTATAAACCCTTCGTTCTTTGTTTGCAGAAGTCAATGAAAGAGCAGAATATCGAGTTGAAGGACATCGAGATAAACCATCTGGGCACTGAGCACGAGAAGCAGGCGCCAAGCTGACAATTGACATAAAAAAAACCCATTGTAAATATAAAAAAAAACCTCTCATTCTTCTTTCGTTAATTTCTCAGTGACCATAAACAATTGTTTAATGAATTTAAGATTGAATATTTACTGAAAATGGAGATTATTATTTGTTCTTAATGGAAAAAGAAAAAATACATGAGATAATACGAAAACATTTTTTACAAGTTCTCATTTTATTAATAATTTATATTTATTATTTAATCACTGCCACTAGATGCGTCAGTATCCTCAGCTTCTTCCTCCTCGCTGGACTCTGACGACTCCTTTTTCCCCTTCTTCGCCTTCTTTTTGTCCTCCTGTGGATGAAAGTGCGAGAAATTCATTGAAAATTCTTGAGTAAAATCAGCTCAACACACAACAACAGAAACAATTCCATTATAATAAATTGTCTTGAATTGTTAAAGTAAAATTGAATAAAAATCTGTCGATATCATTGGAATTATTCAACTTACAGCTGCCGGACGTTTCTCCCCTCCTTTCTTCGCTGGTTTTTTCTCCTCCTCCTCACTTTCGTTGTCACTCTCTTTATCGGATTTCTTCTTGCTCTCGCCACTGCTGCTGTCGTCGTCGGAGATGTACTCTTTACTCTTGAAGGAGCCCAGCTTGGCAGGTGAAGTGCTCTCCTTCTTTGAATCCTTCTTGGTCTCTCGTTTTTTCTTCTCCGGCTTCTCCTTCGACGCCTTGTCCTTGGAGCCGCCACCATCTGCTTCGAATTTCTTCATCGCCTCTGCATACTCCTCCTTCAGCTTGAGTGCCTTCTTCTCCCACTCCTGAATCAATTCCCGACAAATCATGAATTGACATGACAAATTTAACGATATTCTTAAATCAATGGAAAATGGAGAATAAATTTGAATGAAGGGGGAGCAAATGCGCGAGGTTTTACATTTTCCAAAAGCTGAAATGATGTTTCAGGGAAAAGTAGTTGACAGAGGTAGACGACTTACGGATTTTCCCTCCAGTGTCTTCCACATCTCTCCAGCTTTCTTCGAAATCTCAGTAATTGCGATACCCGGATTGTCCTGTTTGATCTTGTCCCGGGCGCTGTTCAGCCACAGCATGAAAGCACTTGCGGGCCTCTTGGGTTTGCCCTCCTCCCTCTCCTTCTTCTTCCTGGGTTTCCTCGGCTTCTCACTCACCTTGGCATGTAGAAATAAAATTAATTAAGCTCCAGGTGCACGTGCAGACGAAGGTTATCTAAACTTGTCATGTTTTGAATTGATTTTTCTCTGCAGAGGCGTCAATTGACAATTGGCGTCGCAATTTTTTATCAAGTTTAGGTTGAGAAAGCTTAAAAAATGCAGATAATTTGTTAATAATTTTTCAAATTAATCCCCTGAATTTTAGACTCCCTCCCATGTGGACGCCAGCTGGACGCCATTTGCCCCGGTAATTACCCATTTTTTTATTGTACCCTCCACTCACTTATTTCTCAGTATTTCTGAAAAACGTCTTTTGAAAATGTTCCTAATTTTCTCTAGCTTTTGTCTCTAACTTGTGTCAGATCTCCAGCTCTTGGAGATCTACTTATTACAAGAAAAGAGTTTCCTAACAGACGCCTTTGTAGGTAAAAAAAAAATCAAGCGAAGACCCCAGGAAGTGATTGTCATTTGTCCTGGTGACAGCATCCACTCACCGTCTTGGCACTCTTGCTCTTTTTCTTCTCCTTTTTCTCCTTCTTTTCCTTCTTCTCCTTCTTCCCACTGGCATCGCTGTCGTCGCCCTCCTCGTCCGAGTCCTCACTGGTCGCCGGGTTGGAGTCATATTCCTCGGCGACATCGCTCTCATCCTGATTGGGATTGAAGTCCTCGTCCGTGCTCTCGTCGTCCTCGGAGCCGCCGTCCTCGTCGTCCCTCTCCTTGGCCTCAGCCTTCACCCGAGCGAGATAAGCGTCGGGCTCTGCCTCCTGATCAGAATCCCCAAAGTCGTTGTCGTACGACACCTTCTCCCCCTTGCCCCTGTTCTTCACTCGCAGCTTCTTCGAGGTGATGAAGTCAAAGAGCTTGCCGTACTCCTCCTTCTCGATGCTGGAGAACGTGTGGACAACGCCAGACGTCAATTCAACCTCAAAATCAAAACTCCTGGTGCTCCCTCCGCCTCGGGCGAAATTCACCGAGGCTATTTCCTCGAATCTTATGTGAATTGGGGGCTTGTGAATGTAAATGAAGCCACGCTCCAGGGGATAGAGAAAGCCAGCGGCTGCCTTGAAGGAACAGCTGATTGCTGGAGTGCCTGAATGCCCAACAAAACCACCCGGTCCAGTCAATTTACGATTGATTATTACCTTCATCACCTTGCCAAGGACCTGGAGAATGTCAGAGGATTTTGTTAGTGGACTGAGAATAAAAATGTCACTTTAATTATTGAATTCTCCTCGGAGAAGAGTTGGAGAGGAGTTTGAGAGTAAGTTAAAGCCTGATTTTATGGGGATCTTTTTTGTGTCACTTGGTTAACGCGATAAATTATGAGCTGACGGCAGACGAGAGGTCGGAATGCCTAACACGTCGGCAATTAGGGCGCAGGGATTCTAACGATCATTAGAAAATAATAATATACATATAACGAGGGCCTGTTTTCTCATAAACTACGACGAGCTTCTCCAATATGGCGGCCGAATTTCACTCGTGAAATAAACGAAAATGGTGATTCCCAGAAAAATAACACACAATCGGGACGTAATTGCCGACATTGTGGATTTTATGATCTTTCATTTGACCCCAAAATCATCATTTTTCGTGCAAAATGGAGGAAAAATCCAGCCGGCCGGGGTTTGGTTTTTAATTAAAATATTAATTGCAAACCTCATAAGTTGGTCCTGACAATTCCTTCGGCAATTTGTCCTCGTATCGGTCTTTCAGTTCTTTCTCAGTGAGCGGCAATTCGATGGACGTCTCCTCCTCCTGATTGAACTGCAGAACCAGGTAGTGATAGCGAGTTTGACCTTGTTTGATGGGGGGATCCAGGGAGACCACGAAGTACATCTGGCGATTGTCCTTGTGAGGCAGGAGGAAGAGGCGCAAAACTGTGGACATTGGGATCTTGTAGTCGAAGGTCTTTCCGTGAAGCTGGAAGAACGACTGGAAGATCTTGATGTCGTAGCGACCTCGGGGCGTGAGGCAGTGGATCTCCTTGAAGGTCGCTATAGCATCACCAGAGACAGATATCACCGACGCTTTGTCCATTACCTGAATCATTGGAATTTAATGTCAATTTCTCGAGCCACTGGCAGCTGGCAATCATTGTTCAATGATTTACGACAATTATTTTGTTGATAAGTGGTTGATAGGTTAGGTTAGGAGACAGGGAAAGTGTCTGGATAATTCACTTCTAGGCTGTGGAACGCCCAGTCTGTACTCACCTGCTGGTGGAAAGCATCGACAGGGTCTGTCTCCGCAGAGTCTGATACTGGAATGTGGAATCGCATTTCCATGAGGGACACAGGAGCATCGTCATTCTGGTGGAACTCAAGTGTCACCTCGTTCTTGCCTGTTGTACACTGGGAGACATTGTGAAGAGGCACTTCGAATGCCGTATGATGGCCCACGTCAAAAGACAAGACTGAGCCAGTGAATTTAGCTGTACCCCAGTTCCAGCCCTTCAGGGACAACTCCTTCTCCAGCATGTCTTTGTTGTAGTTTGTATTGAAGAACTTGGAGACCTTCTCCAGGTCGGCCTCCTTGAAGCCACGAAATCGGTGGAGATTGCCATTCTTCAGGAAGATACGCAGGCCCCAGGTGCCCACGAACTTCTGGAAATTCACCATCTCCATGTCGTTGGAGGAGATCTGCTCGACTTTGCCAGTTTTTTGGTTCTTGAAGTGGAGGGCCTGGTCGGTTAGCTTCAGACGACCTGGCGTCTGTGAAGAAAATTGTTGTAAAAGGGACAATTGCAGGGGAAAATTCACAGAAAAAATCAATGGAGTGATCAATAAATCATCTTCTTCGTGAATTAGCATCGTCGCTGCATAAATTATTATTTTTTTTTTGCAATAGAGAAGTGAATTAACTCCTGGAGGTTCTTCTGGGGTCACAGAGAGGACAATCCACGTCTGCAGACGTGAAATCCTTGGAAGAGTTGTCATGAAATTGTGGAGTGAATGAAATAACAAAGGCTAGCTTACCATTGCGCCCTTAACCTCTGCAGTGATGTCCGGATACTCCAGGAAATCCATCTCGAGGATGTTTTCTCACGCCCTCGAGACCTCAAGCTCTTCACAAAGTCCTTGAAAACCCCCGGAACTCACTGGCCTTGTAAAACCTTGAAAAATACCTGGACTCTCAATTTTTTGGGAAAAAGCACAGCTCGATAGTCTCCACACCGTCCGAAGCCCGCGTTTTGCCAGGCTTGAAACATTGAAATGCCTCCCCCACCCCCAGAAAACCCAAGCACTCGTCGTGGACACGTCAGATGACGCCACCAGGAACTTGTTCGACTCGCGATTTCCGTTGCCGTCATTCAACAGATTAATTCCTCCAAATATTCCAAGGGATGGTTTTTCCCTAAAAATTTCCTGCTATAAACAAGACAATGGAGTCTTCCTCTAAGCCCACTCTTCCCAGGATGACCCTGAGGCTGTCAAAAAAAGGTGAACTCCAAATTTCCCCACAATTTCCCAATTATCTCAAGAACGCTCGCCCCCATCGAGAAATCTCAGATGACCTTTTTTGCGGAGAATTTTCCGCTCTACAAAAAAGCTCTTATGACATTTTCTTCTACGTCCATCCCTTCTCGAATTATCCCGAAAAAACTCCGGAGGAATCATGCACTCTCCAGATGTCGCCCCAAGCCCTCGTTAACGAAGAAAATGACCTTTTCCCTAGTTCTCCATCGTCCATTCACTCATTCGGGGGTACACGGTCGCATAATTATCTTCATAAAGTGTGATTCAACGGAACTGGCCTATTCCGGTGTCCCACCAACACACGTCAATCCACACCCCCTACTCACCAGTCATTCACACATTTTATCGTCCAACGAATTCGTGTGCCTGATCATTCAGTGGTATCAGACCAGTTGTGCGTTGATATCGGCTGGTGTGGGTGGGTCTGGAGTACTCTCTGAATCACCTCCGAGGACCCTTGAGCCCATAAAGAACCAGGAACATCCGCTGATCGGTGGGGAACAAGTCGTGAATTCATTTTTCGTTGGGATCCATTGGCGCTGGAACACCCACTCCTTGGGCCTGTATTTCGGGTGTTTGTTTTTGTTTTGGAGTGTCGTGAGGACACGTAGCAGACTGGTGAACGTGGGGCGGGAGTTATTAGCTCCGTGGCGATGTCAGGGCAGTTGGTGTGACAATTGGAAAATTTATTTTGGTAGATTCAGTGAATGTTAGAGGCCTTTCTCAGGGACTGGCAGGGGACATGGCCTCCATATCACTCCCCAGGGTTCTACAGCAGCGGAAAACCTCTCTGGATCTTCAGCGAGAGCACTTCGAGAAGTTTCAGGTAATAATCTGGGGTTCACGTGATTTAGTGAGGATCATCGAGTCTTTTTGGGATCTTTCCAAGGCCGTTGTTGATTTTTCCAGGAGGCGAGGGGAGATAGTGAGGTTGGGCTTGGGTTTGGGAGGTTTTCTTGTTGGGCGAGGGAAGATTTGTTTGCAATATTTAGCAATTGATTAGGGGAATGAGAACCTTCGACACTCGACCAGTTACTGCAGACGAATTTTCAGGCAAAATCTCCAGAGACTAATGACCAATCTGTCAATAAAAATTATTATACTGAGCCTACCAAGAAACATTCTTGTCGTCTGTCATTATCAGTTATTGATTGAGGCCACGATAAATTCTTGTCTGCGAATATCTGCTTCAGAGACGATTTGCCTAACCCTCGGAGGGCATTCCTTTGTCCCCTCAGACGATCCAAACACGACAGACCTACCACACGAACGATTCCTCCACAATTTCTGCCCAAGTTTTCTCTCCGGGGAGGACCGGAGTCGTCGGCCAATCGCACAATATGGACATTACAAAAAATAGACTGTTTCTCAACTCAAATGTAAAATGATCTCGTCTTGTCTCGTATTTCACCTGATAATCCCACTAATTAATGCACGAATTAAAACTCAAGTGATGTGTCATGTTTCCAGTAATCTGCATGTGGATCTAACAACTGACTAACAATGATCTGTTGATTTTTTTTCAAGCAGATCTGATACTCCAGCACAACTTGGATGAACAATTATTGTTTTTATCAATTCTACGATTGATACTATTCGTCCCTAATACAATTATTGGGGATTGTTGGTGTTTGTGGAGAATTCCCGAGTATTTTTAGACAACTAACAATGAACAGTGTTAACCCACCAGTCTCTGGTAAAATGCTCCAGCAACAGGTGAGATGTCATTTTGGTTTTTTGCTCTTCCTACGAACGGAAGCTTCCCAACCCCTCAGTTGTCACGTTTATTAATATTCCAAGGAAATCAATTCCTAAAGTGACTTAAAAAAATTGCAAAAATTTATAATTTTCTCGGGTTCTAGACACTAACGAGAATTCTGGGAACAATTGATTTATTTGTGCGAGCATTTCCAAAACTCGTGGACAGATTTTACGGTTTTTTTTTTCTCCTCCGCCATTTTTCTTGAGGTGCCTTCATGTTTTTTTTATTAATAGAATTCCTGGCTTCGAGAATGGTTCATTCATCTGTTGCAATTTGTTTTCAGGTCATTGGAGATTTAATCAGCCTCTTCATTCACTTTGTTTCAGAGTATCGCCATCTCCAAGGCTGTCAACCCCACTGAGACACCGGTCAAGGAGAAACATGTGCGCAGTATCCTTTTTCTTTCAAGACAATCATTGTTTAGGAATTTTTTGTTATAATAATGATAATAGTAATTATTCGGAAATACTCTTGGCGAGGCTGTCATTAATTTTTGTAGAACAGTGGGCCTAAAAATAAGCCTTCCTCAAATTTTTAAAATAAATTATGAATTTTTAATATTAAAGTAGTTCAACTCGTGGAAAATTCGGTTAAAGTTCGTCCGATTTTTAGCGAAAAATTCCCCTGAAGATGAGAATTTGTCGGAATAGGAAGGACACATTCCCCCCCGAGTCCCAGGAATTCCCCTGGTAACCTGTTATCCTTAACAAACCATCACCTCCAGGCGCGATAATTGGTACGTACCAGGAGAAGAGTGGAACCGTCTTCTGGACATTTGTCCTCCGCCAGCCACTCCAGGAGAATCGAATAGTCGCCTGGAAGTTCTGTCACGTTCTCCATAAAGTTTTGCGTGAGGGTCATCCCCGAGTGATCCCCGACTCTCAGCGTCACAAGAAGAGACTGGAGGATTTGGGCAAACTCTGGCAGCACTTGCGCGAGGGATATGGAAAGCTTATCCACCTCTACATTCGCCTCCTGATCACAAAACTTGAATTTCACAATCGAAATCCCGGATTGCCTGGCAATCTCCAGGTGACAACTGACGAGCTCGAGGCAATTGGTGAAAACGACATCAACATCTATTTCCAGATGTCCGTGGAGATGTTCGATTATATGGACGACATTCTGAATCTCCAGCGAGCGGTTTTTGGTTCACTCGATTTATCGAGATCCAATTCCATGACACCCTGTGGCCAGTGTCGTCTGGCACCTCTGATTCCCTGCATTCAGGATGCCTCACAACTGTACGACTACTGCGTAAAAATACTTTTTAAACTCCATGGAGCACTACCAGCTGATACACTGCTGGGGCACAGAGACAGATTCTCCAAGCAATTCCAGGAGCTCAAGACTTTTTATAATACTATAAAACACATGCAGTACTTCAAACATCTCATCACCATACCTGGACTGCCTGAGGTGAATCATCTGTTTTTTTTTTGTTGCTAGAGAAGATTTTTTTTTATTATTAAAAAGGATTTTTTTTTATGAGCACTCGAGCAGTGAGCAATCGATAGGGGTTTATTTGTTGTAGAATAGGATTTTTTTCCACATTAATAAGGAGGTCCTCCAATCTCGAAAGTGCGAGATACGATTCATCGAATCGTTTTTTTTCGATTCATCGAATCGTTTTTTTTTTCGATTAATCGAATCGATTTTTTCGATTTTTGGATTAATCGGGTCGATTTTTTTCGATTACTCGAATCCATTTTTTTTCTATTAATCAAATCGATTTTGTTTCGATTGATCGAATTAATAATAATCGATTAATTGATTCGATAATTTTCGATTTATCGAATCGAAAATTTTCGATTTATCGAATCGATCATTTTCATTCTGGTATGATGCACAAATAAAATTGCAAAAATGATAATGTTATATATAAAGAAAATTGAATATCTCGAATGAAAGGTCGAAAATATTTTTTTAAGAATCCTATAGTTCAGAGAGTGAAAATTAAATTAATTAATTAGGAGTGATTGCCAAAAATTTATCAAATCTTATCAATTGAGTAATTTATCTGTTACAGAATCCACCAAATTTTTTGATACAGTCGGAGTTAAGGACCTACGTTACACCTGTCGTTGTTCTACCTCAGGAAGATCCAATTGATAATGAGAGTACTGTCGACAGTCTCATTGATACCTCTGATACGACGTCCATCACTGGAGATCAATTCGACTCTGCTGGAAATGGAACTATATCACCGGAGAGCCGTCACGAGAGGTATTATAATATATAACCCCTCCAAATATATGTTTAATTATGATAATTAGTGTAAAAAAAAAAATGAGAAAAATTGAATGCGACCTAATTTTGAGAATTCGATTCCTCATTTTGTTTCTGTCTTCATAAATTCCTCATTAGGAGAGATAATTCCCTAGAGATCGGAAAAAAATTATCGACGACAGTTTTTTCAAGTAATTTTCAAAAAGAAAAAGTCGGACGTTTGTATAAAGATAATCGGGGCAATAAAATTTGAGTTACTGACGAGAAAAAAATATTCCGCGGTACGAGTTCACTTCGATAACGAGATCTTTCGGGAAAGAATTTTTTCTCACAATTATTTCCTCCACAAAAACTGTTTTCTGAGAATTCTCAGGAGAACTGGAGTCTAGGCCTATTTTCGAAAACCAATAATTCAATTCATTTTTTCTTTTCAGAGATCATTATTATGCACAAGAAGCAATGATGCAGGAGCACGAGAGGCAGAGAGAAGAGCTACAATTCTTGGTTCGTGAGCACCAGAGGCTCGTCGAGGAAATGAAGTTGCACATGAGAAAAGTAGATCCAGAAATGGCACTCAAGGTGAATACAATGATCATTAAATTCCTTAAAATCCGCTCGAAGAACTAACAACGGGAGATTCGCGATGATTTTTGGGAGTCGTTCATCGCGGATTCTCACCGGATTGAGGCAATTAATGCGCAACTAGTGCTCAATTATTTCGCGATTTTTATCCCTCGCATCGAGACCGAAAAACAAAATTTGTCGAGAAAATAATAAGAAGACCAAAAACTCCAGTGCAATTGTTTTTACAATTAGCGAAATGGATTAAAATTCTGAGTAATTGCAAAAATACAAATTCTACTTTCACCGAATTCCCTGAATTTATCAATTAAACTCAATTTCAGGATCAGGAATTGATGAAGCAGAGACACCTAAATGACGCATTAGGAAAGCAAAGTGCCGAATTAATCCTGAAAGTTAATGAACTCGAGGGTAAAATAAATTAAATCACAATTTGTTGTATTGATACTCGAGTCAAGTAGATAATTAACTCATTCAACTTTTAAATAAACAATAATTGCTCTTCCGTTTGTCAGAAAAAAATCGCTTGCTGGACGAGAAGTTTCAGAAGCTGAAGGAAGTTTACTCGAAACTTCGCGAGGAGCATATCAATTTAATCCGAAAGGTGAGATATATAACTGATCTTTTATCAACTTGAGATTAGATTCGATGATTATCTCGATTATAAAACATTGATATTCACTAAAGGCCAGGCGATAAAATTTCTGTTTCATAATCACTTGTCCAAACTATTACCATTATAAAAACTAAAAATATATCTCGGTTTTCCGACCGGTTCTAATCCCGTGTTGGACTAAAAATTGTGATTATAAAATATTTTGTTAAAGGGAAAAACGAAAATTTGCCGCAATTTATCGGCAAAATGGCCTTTTTTACTGCAAATGTTTAGATAATTTATTGGGGATAAATTATTGATAATTTATTTATTTCATAACTCGACCTTGTTCGCCCCCAGAAAGCGGAAGTAGACAAGCTCCTGGGATCCACGCGTCTCTCCCTGGAGCAGTCAGAGCGTCGAGTCCAGGAGGTGAACCTTCGCCTGGAGGAGGTCCTCCAGGGTCAGGCGACAGCGTCACAAGAGGCGGAGCGAGTGGCGCAGGCGCGCTCTGAACTCCTCGAGGTTCAGACCCAGTTCGATCACCTGAAGAACGAGAATATCGCCCTCCTCGCCAAGATCGACTTCATCACCTCCGAGAAGTCGGTAGCCGAGGGTGATCTGCACGACCTCCTGTCCCAGAAGGAGGAGCTGGAGGCGACAATAGTTGAGCTCACCTCAGACCTAGAGAGGACACGCCTGCAGTCCAAAAAAGACTCGGACTCTTCCCTAATCGAGTTTATCCTGAACTCAATTTCCTCAGCTGAGCAGCTGCTGGTGACGACGTCAATCACCGTCGAGAGCCCCTCGATTGCCGCCCTCACCTGCACACCCGATTACCTGGAGACCCAGAGGACACCGGCCCTGCAGTCTCTCGCAGATCTCGAGATGAGTTACAAGGTCTATCGGGAAAAATCGACAGAGGGTAAACAGCTGATCAAGGACTCGCTGAATTTCGCCTATCACCTCTCCCTGTACCTCATCCACGCGAAATCCACGTCCAATACCTCCACAGACATCACAATCGATGATAAGCTAACTGAGGAGTGCAAGAAATTGTCAACCGCCTCAATCTCCCTCCTCCAGCTGGTCAAGAGCAAGTCAGAAACAACTGAGGATCAATTTAAAACGATTAGAGATCAGCTGGAGGCGATTGCTCGCCTGGCCAATGGGCTCTCCATTGCTCGAGGGGATGTCGAGCGGATTGGAGACATGGTCGAGAGTGAATTACAGGGAATGGACAAGGCTATAGAGGAAGCGGCCGCCAAGATCCAGGAGATGTTGAATAAATCACGCGCCGGTGACTCTGGCCTAAAGCTCGAGGTGAATGAAAAAATCTTGGACTCATGCACTGAACTCATGGCGTGCATCCGAAAATTAGTGAAGAAGTCTCGACTCCTGCAGACTGAGATTGTCGCTCAGGGCAAGGGTACGGCGTCTGCCAAGGAATTTTACAAGAGAAATCATCAGTGGTCGGAGGGCTTGATTTCCGCTGCCAAGGCCATTGGTCTCGGTGCCAAGTTCCTTCTTGAAGCTGCTGACAAAGTTGTTGGGGGTCAGGGCAAGTTTGAGCAGCTGGTGGTGGCGTCACAGGGAATTGCCGCCTCCACTGCACAGCTGGTGGTGGCCAGCCGAGTCAAGGCTGAGAGGAATTCGAGTAATCTTGGGGGATTGACCCAGGCTAGTAGAGAAGTGACTCAAGCCACTGCTGGAGTTGTGGCGACTGCCAAGAGCTGCAGTCAAATGGTCGAGGAGAGCGACGATCTCGAGTTGGAGGGACTCAGTCTTCATCAGGCCAAGCGACTGGAGATGGAGGCCCAGGTCAGAGTCCTCGAGCTTGAGCAGGCACTCGAGACTGAGAGGCTCAAGTTGGCTGCCTTGAGGAGGAGGCATTATCAGTTGGCTGGGGATGTCTGAGGCCTGCCTGGCTTTCCTGGTTAATGTCATTGTTTTGATTATTGTCATTGGCCTTCGGCATTGTCGGGGGGGGGGGGGGGGGGATTTGAAACAAAATTGGAGAGCTCCCGTTATTTTCATCAGTCGAACGATATTTGCACAAATGGGAACATTTTTTTGGATTACCCGAATAATTATACATTATTAAACTCGATCAATCGTTTTTTGAAGAAATTATCGAATATTCAGGGATCAACTGGGCAAAAATTTACACGAATAATGACGCAATTCGTCTCAAAAATTAATAATAATTTTTGCAATTTTTTTTAATTACATTTTGTAATGAATTTATTGGAGAGTTTGATGAAGGACTGATGATTATTGTCAAAAAAATGCCCATACAATTTTATATGAACATGCCGAGCGTTCGGGCCGATTAAAAATACTTCTGGTCTCGTGATAAGTTAAAATGAAAAATTACGATAACAAACTATAACTAATTTATTCACTAATCGATTGTGATTTTGTGGGGGAATGGTAAAACGTAATAATTTAGAAGCCATGATGATTAAACTGTTGAATTAAATTTAATTAATAAAATTTTTCCACGGAAAATCAGATTTTCAGTGAGAAAAAGGCCTTCTTTTTGGATTGTTCGTACATTACGTTTTGCCATCTCGATACTGAATCAATTTGTTAGAAAAAAACATTCACAGAGAAACAAAAAAAAAAAAACAAACAAAAACTAATCATCTGTCGATTGATTAATCATCGTAGGAAGTACATTAATTTTCTAACGCAAACTCTAGATTTCGTATTTATTGTATCAACCAGTGATTAATTTTTCATTCTCTAATTACCATTATTTTTAACTAATGTAGAGAGAATCAAATTTACCTGTAATGTAAAGTATTGTTATCGATTAATAATATAAGAAAATTTTCAATGATTAAACAAAATACGTACCGTTGAATAATTAATAACCCTCTACTCACTTATTTCTCAAAAAAGCTCGTTAAAAAAGTCCCCAATCGTCGCCATTTTTTTTTTCCCTGCAAAATCCGGGCCTTAAATAATTAAATCAGCGGATTATAATAATTCATCAGCGACAATATAGAGAACAATTGCAGTGATATTCCTAATTTTGTTTCACTTTATTCCTCAGAACATCATTTTCACAATTTTACAGTTAAAATTGAAAAGAAATTCGCATATCATTAATTGTACGGACAAGTTACACATGAAATATCAATTCTCAACGTCACATAGATGAACAACAAAAACTATTTACCTTAGGCAAGTTATCAATGTATTTTTTTTTAATTAAAAAAAAATATAGTTTCATCTTTTATTTTACTTAATCCATAATATTCAACTGGTACATCATTAAAATCTACGTTGAAAGGAGATAATGGGAAAATCTACCAGTCCCCGATCCGTTCGAGTGGGATTTTTATTGACGTTTGCCCCCCACAAAAGATCCAGTCCCCTCATCTCCAAAATTCCAAAATTCCCGAATTCCAGACAATCAGATTGTGAGTGGAGCCACATTTATTTACACATCTCTCGCTGAATGTTCTCCCATTAATAATTTTATTCCCTCATTTTGCCCGTACGCAATAAATATCTCACTTAAATTTATCCCTCACAACACAATTTCTATTTTAAAATACTTCTATCAACATTACACATCCTCGGTAATATAACTTTTAAGAAAAACAGGGGGGGGGAGGGGAAAAAAAAAGGAAAAATACTGCCCATGAGACAAAAATACTTTTCGCCTCTACCACTCTTCTATAACATCAAATATTTATACATTATTTACATTCCCGAAAATAATAATTAATCCACGACTCGATCAGTCAATCGATCGAGCCCACCGTCGAACGTAGAAAATATTCTCAATTTACCAGCGGGGAGGCTGCAGTGAAAATTGAGAGTCCCCGGAATTTGGAAAACGTTGGAGAGCTCTTGTTTTAATCCCCCCCAGAGGTCATTGACAATTGAACAGACAATAATTGATGTGTACACGAAAAAAAAAACCCATGGATTTCCCAAAATAACCCCACGGTGAGACAACAAACAATTTTTTTTGAGAATTTTGGGGTTAATTATATCGCGAGCCGCACGGAAAATCGAGAAAAATAATCGTCAGAAAATTTTCTACTGGTTTCCAAGACAAAGGTCACTTTGTTTATGACCTGAATATGATCTCTCAAATGAAGGGTTGGGTCGATTTACGTCAGTCGTTTATGGGAAATGAAGAAACCATTTCACTCGACTTGAGACGCCATTTTCTTGTGCACCGGTTCCCCCTGGAGACCTCAGATTCTTCAGAACTTTACAAAAATAATTGTTCTCTCTCATCGTCCGGGAATGGACAAAAAAATTACTGAAATATCCACATCCACACTCAGTGTAAAGTACTCGTATGTCCGAAAGAAAATAAATAATTGTGCTTAAATTGCAGATCTCGCAATTGGAAAATTAAAAATATTGTGCTTCAACTGGACACAAAACAATTGAATTCCAGATGTCAGTGAGGATTAAAAAAACTCAAATAAAATTTGATCAACAATGTCTGGATATGGATTTTCTCTTCAGAATTTCGTGTCACCTCAATTGCTAAAAACTAGAGGAGTCCGAACGATTGTCAATTTTTTTTTTATTCTGAAAACGCTCAAAATCCGTGGGATTTTCAACAATCACTGAAGTCCCTCCCTCAAAACTCTCCCATTCAGATAATTTTTTTTCACTCTTTCTGCTGAATTACGGAATGACAGACAAAATTCCCAACAAATCGAGAAAGAAAAAAAAATTTACAACTGTCCCCCCCCACTGAGGGGAACAATTTTTCGTTGTAATTCCTCTAAAATTCCATAATAAAATGGACTAAGGAGAACAAATGACTCGAACAATTTTTTTTTTACTGTTTCCTATATTATCAGTAGGCGCCGACACGAGGGGAAAAGTACTGGTGGACCGAGAAATTTCGCTGGCGATTTAATTAGAGATTGTGAATCACTCATCAATCATTGGTTAATTATTTTGTTTGAGCTCCACTTGACCTCTGATTCATCCGCTTGAATAATCGATATTGGCCGATTGCCATGAATTTTCATTTCCTCATGGGCTAAATGAAGTGGACGAGTGACTATTTCGTTGAGTATCGAATTTATTTACGATAAAAGATATTAAAACGAATTAAAAATTAATCCGTTGAATTGTTCCAGTGATTGGCGATTTTATTAAAAAAATCCCTCGTCCCAACGATTTTCCTCTAGATTTCACTCAATAAATTATCGATAATTACGTAACTTGACTAATTATCTCAGTTTACCAATTAGAAAGAAAGCCCCGTACTTTTAGGGCTGGGCCTGCTCAATTTGTTAATTTATTTTAATCCCCAGAGTCCCCAGAAGTCTCCCGAAGCCCTGCTCATTACAGCCGTTTACGGGGTTACTAATTACGGGCGAGCGCAGGCCTGGAAAATGATGATCTTGGGGTCAAATGAAAGATCATAACATCTAGAATGTCGGCAATTAGGTTTCTAGTGCGTACTGTTCCCGCAGGAATAACCACTTGTGTTTGTTTCGCGAGGGAAATTCGGCCGCCATATTGGAAGATTTTGTCGTGGTTTGGGGGAAAATAGGCGTTTGTTATATGTACATTATTATATTCTAATCATCCTTATTCCTCCCTCTGACCTAATTGCCGACATTTTAGATCTTATGGCCTCTCATTTGACGCCAAGATCGTGACTATTCATGCCTGCCCTCGCTCGTAATTAGTATCCCCGTAAACATCAGTCATGAGCAAGGATTCCGGGGAATTCTGGGGAATCTAAGAACAAAATGAAAATAAAATCGATCAAATCCTCAAGAACCCAGGGCTTTAATGATAATTCATCAAAATCTCTTCACTCATAAGCTCGCCGCGAGAATCAACAGCTGATTACGATCGCTCGAGGGAATTACGCGGCTCAATTAACGAATTGTCTCGATCATTACCGATTATCTAACAGAATCGGCAGAATCTCTCTCAAAAAATCCCCACCAAAATCCCTTTCATCCCAAGATTTTTAAACAAATCACAGAAAAATTACGTAAGTCGACTGATCGATCATATCGATTAGCCAACTATAACACCATCTCAAGAGACTTTTGGTCTTTAAAAAATCCACAATCAACACCGGAGTTGCGTAAAAATTTAATGACACGACCATTACATGGCAAATGTTCATTACATGATCTAATTATCGAGGGGAAAACATTGAGATTAAATCTCTTGACTCCCAAGTCACTTAAGGGCCCTCTTCTCCCAATTTTTTCCAATATTTCTCCCTAGATTCCCCAGATTTCCCCATTTTTTGTCCTTTTTTTCACATTCACACGTGGGGAAACGTGAAAAATCAGAATTTTGGAATTAAATAAACCCCCGTAATCTCTTATTACGCGATAATTAGGCCTCAAGTGTCTGCTGTGTGCGTAGGAATAATAATTAGTATTTTTTTTCATGAGTGAATTCGACCGCCATCTTGTCGATGCCGACGAAAATGTCTAGGGAATTGCGGCGGTGATTATACTTCGATAATTATATTGTTATCGGCATTTGACCCTCATCAAACCCCCTTCTCGCCTGATAAGAGATTATGGCGGTTCGTTGCATTCCCAAATGATAATTTTTCATGTTTTCTCGAATGCGTAATTCCCCCCCGGAAAAAAACCTGCAGAATCTGGGGAATTCTGGGGAATCTAGGCAAGAAAATGAAGCGAAAAATCTGGGGCCTTAATCCAGTCGACATTTTTCTTCAGCTGACTATGGTTTCCGGGAATCACCAGACGCAATTAATCAATTATTTCCATGATTATTAATTTTATAATAAAATTATTGCTGACTTCACTTGCAGAACATCTGATGATCTACAAGAGATCTCCATCGGCGTTCTCATTCGTCCCCTTTCTCTCAAAAATATTCCAATAAATCACAGCGAGTTACACGGCTTACTTGATCACCCGTCCCGATCTTTCAATTGCAACAAAATCTCAAGAGAATCTAGAATTCAATTGTTCCAATAATTGGTAGAACTACTCAAATTGTGAGGAAAAAAACATTATCCACATCTCTTCAACCCTTTCCCCCCCTAGATATTTAAATAAATCCTAGGGCACTATGTAAATAAATGACCTCACTACATCAACTCCAAAAAAAACTTGTTTTTTACACTAAAAAAATTTCCAGTGCCAAGAGAATAGTCCAAAAGTGTGATTTTTCCAAATAATTTGAGTAGTTCAACAGTTTCGGACTGTTAAACTATCATTTGTAGCTCACGTGACTCGTAAAATCATTTTTTTAACCCATTTTTCAATATTTTCCAACGCTCACACGAAATTTGGAATTACTCAATTTTTCCAGTTAATAAACAAACAATAATAAAACAATAACAATTGTCAAATGTTCCTTGCTGTTTGACAGAAAGAAGGAATATTCACTAACAAAAACGTCTTACTTTAACGAACTGATCCCGAAGCCCCAGTCTCCCACTCCCCCAGTTCCACCAACGCCACCCTGAGCGTCATAATCCCTCTGAACTCCCGTAACATAGTCAAATTCTCGAAACAATCAGGTCACAATTCCCTCCAAATACCCCAGGAAACGTTGCCGTTCAACAAATTCCGTTAAATTCTCAAGATCACTTAATCACTTGCGAATTCCCTCAAGTCAAGTGCAACCTAACCTCAATTCCTGAGCTTCCCCTCGAGCTCGAGATATTTTTTTTCTTAATGAAAAAATGATCAACCCCTGGCCGACAGTCGGCGATTCCTCCCCCGCCGACCAGATCGAGCGCCCACCGAAATCCCTCGATCCAGGAACTTCCCCCTTAAATAATTACCCCTCAGCAAGAATTTCCCCCAGCAGTCTCCTGAGACTGTCGAGCCCCGTCAAAAATCCACAATCGGGCCCCTGGTGCACTTTGCTCCCCCCACCCCCCACATTATGGCCAAAAGTGGTATGAGCAAAGTCAATGATTCTCACGTCAACAATGGGATCCTCCTGGAGATCAACTTTGGCGTCCCCCTTGACCCTCGGCCTCTTGTTTGAGCTGTTGATATTGTCCTTGCTGTCCTCGTCCTCGCAGTATCTCAGTCTACCCCGATTTCTGGTTCTCTTCAACGTACACTTTCCCCCAATATCCAAATCCGATGATAAATCATCGGAGTTGGTGATTGTATGCTGTCCAACGCAGCAGTACTCGTCCCCAGATCCACTGGATGATGACGACGACGATGAGGAGACATTACCTGAATACAATGTATTTATTATTTTGACATATCTACGGTAACAACTGGAGAAATGCAATTATCAACAATTGACCTAGGATTATGGACATAAATGAAACAATTGTTGTTAATAAGTTGTTGGCAGGAGTGTTGAAGAGCGAATTGAGGGCCACGAACGGGCTAACTCCCCTAGACCACGAGAAATCGTCAAATTCCGATCTGTAGGACAGAGACCTCTGAGCCTTATTTTCCCTCTAGCGACCGCAAAAGCTCCAGAAATGGACTGAAACTGTTTGTAGAGCGTCTGGAGGGTACTAAAATCTCACCAGGAATCGAATGAGCCCACATTCAGTCGCGCAAATCTCACAAATCTACCTGTCACACCGCAGCCGCCATCTTGAAGACGGCCATCTTGGTCTTATTCTCCCCCCGGCGACCGCAGGAACTCCGGAAATAAACGTTAGACAGCTCGTGGAGCTTCTAGATGATACTCAAATGTCCCCAGGAATCGAATGGGCGCAACTTCAGTCACCCAAATCCTTTGACTCTCAAGGAAACCTTAAAAATCGAGGGTTCAGACCTAAGCCGCCATCTTGACGACAGCCATCTCGGTCTTATTTTCGCTCTAGCAACGGAAGAAGCTCCAGAAATGGACTTTAGACACCTGGAGCTTCTGGAGGGATCGAATGGACCTACCCTCACTCACTTATACCATTTGTATCAACCTTCTGAGGTGGTTATCACAAAAAACAAGAGATTTTTCCCATCTTACCTGAAGTATTGCTGCTGCCAGTGTTGCTGTAGGAGCCAATCCAATTCTCGTACGTTTGCGAGGGTACAACAGTTGCATTGAGAAGATCCGTTGGTGGATCCATGAAAACAGTCTCCTCGCTAATGGGATAAAATCCAGTTGCATTTTTAGCCCCTCTCGCTGCTGCCTCACCAAAGGCTCGATGAAGTGTCGATGGATTGACATCTTCATGGACCGAGTGAAAATCATTCGACAATCGCAACCGATTGTCCTCAAGGTATGAGCTCGAACTGCTTTGGTGATTGTCCATGAAACTGTTGGACTCATTGGACTCCTCCTCAACGCCGAGTGTTGTCAGTGGACTTCGCGAGCGTGTCTTGTAGTCTGGCATCTGGTAGCCATCGTAGACTACTAGGAGGGAGCTGAAAGAAGAGCCTCAGACTCAGTGTTTGAGGGTTTTGGGGTTTTGGGTAATGATGGTTTTTGAGACTTGACCGTGATCATTGGGTGATGAGAGGAGGCCCAAGCACCTTCAGCTGTCCCGGAGGCTGGGAAATATTACACATTTGGCCCTAGTTCTGCTTTTTTTTTTTCGTTGGCTGATTCGTTGGGGGTTAGAGTGAAGTGGCGAAGAGAGGGGTGGAGTGAGAGGAAATTTTGAGGTTAGTTTTACCCAGGCAAATGAGTCTCATTCTCTACGAGTTTTCCGGGGAAAAGACCCGGGGCAATATGTCGAGGATGTTTTTTCCCGTGGATTGCGATTACAAAATGAGTGGAAATTTGTTTCGCTACCAACAATTGTTCATGAGGAGGTACTTAAACGTTAAAAATTATATGTAAACAATTTTGACAATTGGAAATTCAATGTTTGCCGGGATAAAAAAATGAAAATGTGGAAATAAATAAAAGTAAACTGTCAAATTGAGTTCAGTTATTCCATAAAAATTATGAAAATTCTGGTAAAAAAAAAAATCTCATCATCTAAGCCGAGTTAATCTGTTTCAAGCGTTAATTATCCTCTACCTCGTGAGCTAGGGAATGAAATAAAAATAAAAACTGGATTAATCTCCTTTCACCACTTCACAGCTGGGATGAATTTTGATAATTCTCTTCGTCATTCCAATTTTATTGAGCTCTCTAACTTCATTTATTTGGATTGAAAAATTGATTGAATCTTTGTTGATGATTAACTGAGTGGAGAGGGGATGGACTACTCACCAGGAGTAGAAACGATAGCTGCTCTGGCGTTCGATGCCTCGACGCAGGGCCTCCAGGCGTGCGATTACTCGCTGAATGACAGGAGTACGAAGGCAGTAGCCATTATGGAAGAAACGGTAAAGAGCACTCTTGAAGCCCTCCTCGTTGAGCTCACGTCCCCAGTATTTGTCACGTTTCACGTAGAGATCAGAGTCAACTTGATAAACCTGTTCAGGAATTAAAATTCTTAGGATTCTTCATTAATTTTCGTTTGTCGACATCTTATGTTTTATCCCATTTTATAATACAGAAAAATGGGATAAAAAATTGGAATTATTCAAAATTCACTATCTCCACTGCTTGTCATTGTTTTAAAGTATTATTTTGCAAAAATTACTTGCCAAAAAAAATCCCTGAGACTTTTTATAAATAAAATATCAGAATAAATATTAGGAAGTGGGGCAAACCGGCACGTCTTCAACTGACGATAACTCAGGATCGGCAGAGTGAAAATCAATAAATTTTCATTCACATTAAACCCCAGGCTTCAGCTTCAATATGACAAAAAGTCATTCAATTCCCATCGTCCAATTCCGAGTTATCGATAATTGAAGTCCTTCCATTTGGCCCCACTCTCCCCGACACTTGACAAAATAATTTCTTCAGGAGAAAAAAAATTCATACAGACCCCCCAAATATTCCCGGAAAAATTCCCTGAATCATCGAATTCATCCAATGATTCCCTGGAAAACGATAACCTCCCCTTACTTCCACTCAATCACGAGGAAAAAAGCCACCGATCGACGTTAAACTAATTTCTAATTCACAGAATCATCCCAGATACCGTAGAATACACCAGAAACCGGAGGAATTATTAATTAATACAGCAATCATCGACGAAAGAAAAAACAATTAATGAGCTGGAGGAAGAAGTTAATGACATTGATTGACGAATGGTCGGCTCGCATGCCAGAAATATCAGATTAAACTCAGGAAATAATGATTTTTCCATTGAATTTACCTGCATTCCACATAATCTGACACCGAGTGATGCAGAAGTGCTGGCTGCACACTTGGCAATCTGTTTGCTACGTTTTTCCGCCGATGCGTCATCCCCATGCTGCCTCGTGCCCATCTTCAGGTCGAGTATGCACGGGTGAGTATACCGCGACGTAATATTCTCCAGTAATAAAAAATCTGATTCAATTGTTCGTCAAGAAAGTCCATAGAAGTCATTATAATTATCGACACTAGTCAGATTCGACGACTATAAAATAAAGAATAAACTACAAATGTCAGTTAATGAATTTGTGGATGAATGATTGGAGAGTATGGAAATTTTCTGAGTTAAAAAAAAAAAATTCCGCCATTTTTTGTTGGCATTGATAGCTGTCAAGGCCTTGACCCAATTAACGAGAGGCTTTTCGAAGTTAATGTCAAGATATTCTCGGCTGTAAGCTTCATTAAGTGAATAAAAACAATATCTTGACATTTTTCATCCCGACGCCATTAACTACAAAGATATTTTCGTAATTAACATCCCCGTCGGGCGGGCTGGACTTTCTTCCTCACGCCTGTCCCCAGAATCCCCTCAAAATCCCTGGGCTACCAATTACAGCCGAAAACAGGCGTGGAAAATTATGAGCTTGGGGTCAGACGAAAGGTCATAATATCGAATACGTCGGCAATTACGTCTCAGAGGGAGTAACGATAATTAGTATCCAATAATGTACTTACAACCGCCGCCAATTTTCCCCCAAATGACGACAAAATTTTCCAAGATGGCGGCCGCATTTCACTCGCAAAACAAACGCAAATGACAATTCCTACGTAACCAGCACACACTGGAGACCTAATTGCCGACATATTGGATATTATGAGCTTTCGTTTGACCCCAAGATCATAATTATTCATGCCTGCTCTCGGGCGTAATTAGTAGCCCCGTAAACAGTGATTGTGAGCGGAGAATGCCGGGTAAACTGGTAAGAAAAATCGATCAGGTCGACGGAAGTTGACAAAACCAAGGCCCCCTCATCAACAATAAAAAGGATACATTGTTTATTCGATGCACTTGGCTCCAGTTGATTTCCCGGCTTCAGCACATCAGTCGTACTATTCTTTCTATGAATTTTCATCCTGAAAATACCCCAAAAATCCATCAATCACCTGCTACCCCCAGCAAAAATCTCCATAAATATAATTATTTACAATTAAAATTACAAATGAATTTTACACGTATCATATTATAATGCTCATCTTCACTTTAAATACTTTCAAACAATTTCATAATTTTCACAATATATTATTAATCTACAAATGTCAAAACAAAAGTCTGAACTTGTCCAAATGAACTAACGAGAATAATTAATCATCACTTGATAAAACAATTGTAACAACTGTACTCCATTGATTCATCATCAACAAACAAACTCTAATGCATCAGGATGAGCTAGATCAGCCCAAAAACCAATAAAATACGCTCATATGCTTGAAAAAATTGATGAGAATCCTTGACAATCAGATGATTTAATGATGAACCAGTGAATATCAGAAAACCAAAAGAGACTGAATTTACAAAAAATCAGAAAAATTGAAACAAAAAAAAAAACAATAACTTGAAGATAAATGAAGGAAGAGTCGCGACATTTTTGTTGATTATCGTTGTCAGATTTATAAAATAATTTTTTTCATTTGTACCCAAGGGATATAAAGCGGCCGTTTTAATTGCCGGTAATCGCCATTGTCTGAGCATCATCACTCTGGCCACCACGAGAGCCACCGGTCGTGTGCGTGATAGCAGTCGTGCCGGTCGGTGGATAAAACATGTGCCCCTACTGCAAGTTGACGTTATTTTCCTAGTTTTTTTACAGGTTTTTTTGCATTTTTTTTTTTGCATTTGTAAATAAAAAAAAAAAAGTTATAACCCGTAACACTGGGCTTGTAGCACGATTATTCATGGATCAATGTTTGACAATAAGTTGGTGATTAAATAAAATTAAGATTGATAAACATAAACAAATGGAGTGGATTTGGGTCAGGGGGGGGGGTGGGTGAGAGACGGGGGCCGGGGGAATGCATGGAAATTTCGTCTTTACCTGAGTACATCGTCGCGTTTACGCTTTGACGAGGACTTTGCTGGCGTTTGTGGCTGATGAGTTGGTGTATCGGGGTCACGAAAACTTGGACTGTAACGTTTCTCTACCTCACCACCACTACTTGACGCCGAGATAACACCTGAAATTATTATATCAATTATAATTTTAATAACTAGAATTGGAAGTTCAGGGCAAATGTCAAAGAGTACATCAAGAGTCACAACAATCTAGGGGAGAAATTTCTCCTCTTATTTATTTACTTTGACCAAGGATTAACAAATGAAGATCAATCATTGGGTTAATCATTGGAGCATGTCCCCCCGCCCCAATATCGCAAAAAGTCTCAGTGACTGAGCTTTCTGATTCTGCTGAACTGATGCTGATCGTTTTAAGAGCTTCTCAAGCATCCGGAGGACACGGAAAAATGGCCGCCGAGTAAATAATCACCTCATCACGTTTGCTTATTTATAAGCCTCTTTGTCTGGAAAAAGCTCTTTATCTCGGTGAAGACAAAGGCGTTCTTCAACGTCAGAATGTTTTATTTATTTACACCCATTTGTGATGGAGTTCATTAGCCTTGTCAACTTTTTGGTAGGGATTTCCGGCACTGAATTATCAAAATGAAATTTTTCATTAATAAAATTGACAGAAATTGCTGTGCTGATGATTCAACCGCTAAAACGGCAATTATTCACTGAACAACAGGTGACTCACGACTCGAGGAGACTTTGGAAATTACTCGAATTGTTAATATTAAAAAATCAAGGCCCAAACTGCTCCATTTTGTTATTTATCTTTGTCCCCAGATTCCCCCAGAAGCGGTGCTTGGTGCAGCTGTTTACGGGGTCACTAATTACAACGGAAAACAGCCATGAAAGATTATGATATTGGGGTCAGACGAGAGGTCATAAAGTCTACAATGTCGGCAATTAAGTCTGCAGTGTCTGTTGTTTTCGTATGAATTATCATTTGTGTTTGTTTCGCGTGTGAAATTTGGCCGCCATCTTGGAGAATTTTGTCGTGGTCTGGGGGAAAATCGACGGTTGTTATATGTGGATTATTATATTCTAATCATCATCATTCCCCCTGAGACCTAATTGCCGACATACTAGATATTATGACCTTTCGTCTGACCCCAAGATGATAATTTTTCACGCCTGATTTCGGCTGTAATTAGTAACCCCGTAAACGACCTGTCATGAGCAGAGATTCTGGGAAATTTGGGGATGAAAATTAAAAAGAAAATCGAGTACAATTTTCTCGATTGTCTAATTTTGCGTGGCAATCATGGAGAATATCAGTGAAGTTATTCTGCTATTCGCAATCATCTGGAAATAGTTATTGACGAAGGCAACAAAACCTCAGATGAATGACTGACAAATGAAAAAGTAAAAAATGGCAAACAAGTAAATAAATTTACTCAGTTGGCTATGTCTCTATTTGCTGCTATGAGACAGCGATAATAACTACTCAAACAAATCTGTCACTACATAAATTGCATCATTCAACGGTGTAAGTTTCCGTGGTACGATTGAGAGATATTTAATCCAGAATTTCGCAATGAATTTCGTAAGAAATTCCCTCACTCCCGGCAACTATTTTGGAAATATCTCAAAAACCCGGGATTTCAGTGAATAACTGCAGAGAACATTTTTTCTAGACAAGGAAATAACCTACAAAAAATGTTTCTTTACATTTTCCATTAAAACAATACCCAACCGAGATAATTGCATAATTGTCTCTCGTCAAATGACGCGATTATTGGATTATAGCAACAAAAAATAGGGAAATTATTCATTTTTGGGTACAAATTCTGTCAGAATAACTGACCTTGACATTTCTAACGTATCCAATGACTTGTCATCTTCCGTAATGAGTAATTTTATTTTAGAGAAAAAAAAAACTAATGTTTTGTCGCATTTTCAATCATTCTTGATTAATCAATTTAGACAGAAATAAAACAGAAAATCAGCGATTGTTCTCATCGACTTATCGAAGGATGATCTCAGCTGATAACATAAATCGTCGTCACACGATTACAGCCACTGATAATGCCTCGTACAAGCCGACACTCGACAAATTGCACATGAAAATAAAAATATTCCTATCAGCGAGTGAAAATGAGAATAAAATCTCTGACAAGCTTTTTAATCTCCAATAAAATTATCTCCAGATAATTTATCCCCCCATTTTTTTCAACACCAAACTATTTTATCAAAGAGCATATTAATTATCTCGGCTTGTAATTATTTCCGTGTTGAGTCATGTGTGGAAGAAAGAAAAAAAAATGAATGCGTCTGTGGAAAATTTTTCAACTGCACAAATCCGAAGAATAGAATAATTTTTTTCTGCCCAATCATTCACTGCCTTCTCGATTAATTAACGTATTAATTAATTTCACGCAAATGGTAATTATATTGAAATATATTTCCGTGGAAATGTCCCTCAGGTGCCGGGAATTTCCCGTTAAAATTGAATTAAAAGAAAAAAAATCAGTAAATGCTCTCGGAATTTGTCGAACTATCTCATCTGATATTAATCGTCATTACACGTTTTCAATGAGTGATAATAATCGGGAAACACTTGATAAATCGCACGTCAAAATAAAAATAAAATCAATGTCGTTATCTGGAAGAAGTAAAAGAAAAACCAAAGCGTACAATGGTTTTTTGTCAATCTCGCCAACAATTATGCATTAAAAATATATCTTGACATTGTTTTAACTTTGAAAGAAACAATTCCGACATTTTTCTGGCCCAAAATTTGCCCCAGAAAATCCCAGAGACTTTTTATAAAAAAAAAAAAACAACATTACAATAAATGTCAGGAGAGGGTGGGTGAAACTGGAACGTCTTCAACTGGCAATAACTCGGGATCGGCAGAGTGAAATCCGCCAAATTTCCACTCATATTAAGCTCAGGCTTTCACCTTCAACCTAAAAAAAAATCATTCAATTCCCCTCGTCCAATTCCGAGTTATCGATAATTGAAATCCTTCCATTTTGCCCCACTTGAATGAATGATCTCTTCAGGTGGAAAACAAAATCGCAAGACATCCTCTCCAAAGATTCTCAGAAAAATCATTAAATTACCCTTCAATTTATCAACGAACTGATAACCCAAATCATCCCACAATTTCACAGAGACTGATTGCAATTGCATGAAGATATGCTCCAGTGATTGATAAAACGACAAAAAGTATCACAAACTTTTTACAATCAAAAAAGAAAATAAACTGAAGAGTTTTATCGGAAAAATAATTATCTCAAGGCTGAAATGGATAGCACATTGAGACTGACTCGATTGAGTATCGATTTCGAGTAATGAATTCGCTCTTGACACGTGTATTCAGATATTTTCTTTTTTGATCGGCTGGCACATGTCGATTACACGTGGGCCAAGTCAATGAAGGAGTGATAATAAATTATTTCACTGTTCTCAATTTTTCCTCGCCTCATTATTGACTTTTCCCCTCGCCTCAGAGCCATGAAAAAAATTTAAGAGGACGTACGAGGAAAAACGAAAGCCCCCGACCCCCTCCCGACCGAGAGTAACTAAAAATATCGAAAATCAAAAGATCAAAAAAAATTGTTTTCTTCATCATTTCTCAAATTCCCAGAGCTAAATTAATTCATTAATTAACCGTAAAACCATCCACAATCTGATTAAATGTATCGGGAATGTCAATTGTAAACCAAAAATTAATTTTGCACTCAAAAAATGAGTTTCGCATTCAATTATTTTACATTTTAAACAAATTAACGAACGAATGAAGGCATAAAAATAAAGCGACTTCGGGTTGTACTATTAATTATTGATTTTCCAAAATTGATCAGCTTTTCAGGGTTTCCTGAATTTTTATTGAATATTTTTTCCGCGTCCCCCGGGAGTTCTCATCGAAAATCAAGTGAATTATTATATTTTCATATTTACCTTTGAACTTTGGAATAAACATTTGTATATCCTGAGGAATGTTTAGGTAAAAATCGAGTTCCCGGCGATTTAAAGGTTTACAAATGGTGTTTTGATTGAGCAGCAACAGTCTCGTGTGTCCTCCAACCTGAAAAACAAATGAAATCGTCACTTGCAATGAAAAAAATCGATGAAAAATAAGTAAAACGAGAATTCACTGGTTCCCCCATGGATAAACCAAAATTAATTGAAAATTCCATTGATTTATTTATCTCCAGAGATGAAGTGGTTAATATTTCTCCAGGAGTTTATATTTCATTGTCCAACGAATTTTATCAGACTCAGACTTCAACTGAGACTCACAATCAGATTGGAATTAGAATTAGAACCTTATACGCTCCAGGAGCCACAAAAACGGACATATATAGGAGTATATATGTATATATGTCCTGACCCAGTGAGAAAAACCGTTACATTGGATTTTTTTAATGAGTGGGCGGATTTTTTGGATTTTCGATTTTTTTTTTTCGATTTCAGCGATTTTCCGCTGGCCGAACACATTTTTGGGGATATCTCAAAAACTATTGATCCGATCGCCCTGGGGTTGGGCCCATTCGAAAGCTGAGCTCATTTCCCATCGATATAGGGTATTTCAAAATTTTTAAACTGATTTTTTCATCCCTTTTTTGCTAATTTTAGGATTTTCAGAAAAACTGCAAAAACGGCTCGAAAAATGAGTTTAAAAATTTTGAAATGCCCTATATCGATGGGAAATGAGCTCAGCTTTCCAATGGAACAAACCCCGAGGCGATCGGATGAATAGTTTTTGAGATATCGTCAAAAAAGTGCCAATTTTGGTGAAAATCGGAAAAATGGAAAGGGGGGGGC
>JAPYZM010000782.1:0-25074 GCA_030522845.1 Psyttalia concolor
CTCATCAAAATTTCAGTGATTATTTTTAGGGATTCGGCGATTTTGAACTAAAATCTACGATTAATTTTGCCTCAATTATGGGTGAACTCGACGGAATAGTTCGTTTACCCAGTGGGCCCGACTGAAAAAGAAAAACCGGAAAAATAATGAAAAGAGAAGAAATACTGACAATCAATATCGGAAAATGGGAATTACACTGGAGGCCAATCAATTGCTCTCGTTCCAATCAATTAAGGGGGATGTGAACTGCCAAAAATAATTCGCTCTCGTCTCCATGTCGAAATGAAAAAAACAAAAAAGAAATGAAAATATATCGAGTGCACTCGTGCGGTGATTTGCGCGCAGAAAAAGATAACGGGGATAAGAAACAGAGTTTCATTGAGTCTTTCAAAGAAATTCAATATCACATTTTTTGTTTATTATTCAGTCATACCCACTCGTCTGTATCAATTTGTCAAAAGAAGTAATGAAAAAAAAAATTCAAGGAAATCAAATTAAAATACTATATCAAATGAACTATTTCCGTCCATTGAATGGGCTTTATTACAATAGTTCTTTTTCAATTGAGTCAACAATAATTAATTAGTTATTTAATAATAATTGAGGTCGTTTGTACTGGATTTTTTTTGGTTAATAATTTTTTTGCGGTTGTTAATGGAATATAAGATGAAATAGGATTTTTGTACCTGTGTCTATTTACATCTGAGCGAATCAGTTTTTTTTGTAATTTTTTAGATAATTTTTTGTCCCCCGTATTTTGTACTCGCGGGCAGTCAAATATTTCTAGTTGATGTGGAAGAAAATAGAGGGCATTGAGACTCAAACTAATAGAAGCCGTCGTTTGCACAAAGCCATTGCCAACCACGGGCACGGAATTTTTGGAATTGATTTCGAGGTAGCCAGAATCACTGGTTATATTGAGTGTGCGCGTGAAGCACAATGTCCATCCCCTCTACCATGTAAAATCCTCCCCCACCGCTCTCTCTCTCTCGCGATCGCTACAAAGAGAGAAGAGATCTCTCCCATTGGAATGCTATCAACCGAGAATCGTTATCCTTCACAAGCAACGGTGCATGCGATAATTTGTCGACGATAATTAATATCACCGATGCCTGCCTGAATGAGCGCGCTATGAAAATAATTTTGGAAGGACTCAGCAGAGGAAATGGGGGGAAATTCTGCCTTTCACTAGCAATCGATAGACTCGCAAACAATCGCCCACTTCCAAATATTAATTCTCTATTTTCTTTTTTTTCGTCTCCCAATTCCTGAGATTTATCTCAACATTTCTTCTTTCGGACTACTCAAATCCCATTCAGCCGCTTGACTCTATTCCCTTTTAACAAATTGAAAGATTATTGAATTGAGGGGAATTTTATTTCTGAAAAATCGTTTATTTTTAGCGATTTAATTGAAAATAGTCATTAAAATAGATTAGAGAAATAATCATCTGATTTGTTCGATTGAATTGTAAAATAGGGAAAGATTCCATTCAGAATTACAAAAAAAAATGCTTGTATTGGAAAAAGGCAATTATCTAACACTTGAGCTCATTGAGATCATGAGAATTAAATGTTCGATTGTACAGGGACTCAAAAAAATTCTGTAGAAAAATTTAATGAGGAAACTTTATTACGGAGGCAGACAAATCTGTCACGTACCGGCAGTGTAAATTAAAAAAAAAATAGAGGCTTCCTATTAATCCGCATTTATATATCAGTTTTTTTCCTCAGCGCGTTTGTTTTCCAATCTTACGTAATGGAGGTAGACATAATTAAATGCCACTGATGAAGCACTTCATAGGATCGGTAAGATGGGGAAAAATAATTAACGAAGAGTGGATTGTGTTTTTGAGATTTTTGGAGGATTTGATTTTTTGGCCACTCGGTTTATTTGTACTTTGTCTTTACTTCCAATCCCCACTGATTTTTTTGGAGCTCCTCACGAGCACCTCGTGATTGATGTATTCGTTCTATCAGATCAATATTCACTCTAGAAATACCCTCATCAGGGGATTGGAAGGCACAACGAAATTCCCCGACTTTTTCAGGTCAAATTCATTAAAATCCCAGGAGAGAACGTTCAATTTGTGAACTCCAAGATCAAAAGCTACTATTTTACATAATTTATGACATAACAAGGGTAATAAATTTTGTTGTGTCGAGTGTAAAGTAAATTTGTAAAAGAAAAAAATCATCTGATGGTAATAGTGCTATTAAAAAGCCATTACACGTCGTAAATCCTGAATATTTCATTAAATTCTAGGACAGTTACTTAGAAACGAAAGAATTCCAAAAAATTTAGATAATTATGGAGAACAGTCCAATGTCTAACGTCACAATTTAAAAAAAACTTGTGGGCCCCAAGATTTTATAGACTGAAAATTCTAATTTATGCGCCGATTATATATAATTGAAATTCATTAATAGTTAATTGAATTAGTTAAAGCAAAATTAATGCCATTTAATTTAATAATTTCCCAATTTTTTCGTTTATCCCCAAGGGATTTCTTTCCGTTTGACAACCAATAAGCCAGGTCTCTTCCTTATCATCCGTCGGGAGTGTCTCATAAAAAATTAATAACCGAATAATATGAATCCCACTAATTGTATAATAATAACAAAAAAATATATTTAATTGAATTTGGCCTTTGAGAGGTCTCCCCGCGCCAATCCAGGCGTATCGAGTGTACACACATATGGCGCAATGAAATTTTAATTGATCGCGCTGCTGAGCGGCAATCCATTTGTTTCCTAGAAACACTCTTCGCTCGTGTGACCTCAATTATGAGAGACTGTTGTAGTGTTAATTCATTCATTTTAAATTGAAATCGTTATAATGATTTCAATTACGGGAATTAAAAAAAAATAATAATAATGTTTTAAAAAAATGGGAATTAAAATTCATCTCCGGCAAATCGATTACCCACTGACTAAATAAAACGAGGGATCGGAGATACTCAGGGGAAATGATTTCATCGTAACTTCATCGATTATATAAAAACGATGTCTCGAATCACTCCCCCCCCCCCCCTCCCCCCCTCCCGCTGCCCACTCGACTTCGCTCGGCGTCCCCTGTAATCCCGGACGATATCGCTTGATGGCAACGTTCCAAAGCTTTTCGTGTACATATATAAATATATATGTATACTATATAAATATATGCGCACGGTAAAGCCGAGGCATTGCTGAAATTCCATTGTGTTTTATTAATAATCTTCGTCAGTAATTTTATTGACAATTCAATGAATAATTAATTTTAGCAGCGGTGCGCCCATATTTTTTGACTATTAAAACCTGATCTGTTGATTTGGAAAATACGAGAGAAGCGACTGAAATTTGTAGTCAGTGGAAGCCCGATAAAGCCGAGAGTTAAATATTTATTCTATAATATTTGCCTGCAGTCGTAGTCGAATATTCCACGCGAAATTTCCCAAGTGCAACGGTAAAAATTGACGATTAAATATTCCACTTGAAGGTAAATTTGTCGAAAGCAGAGACGGAAGTTTAAAAATCAGCCACTTCCGGACTGCGGTGCGAGCACTCGGGGTGATCTATTCTGGACCGAATCAATAACTTCTCCGGGGTATTTCTTTATTTCCGGAAATTGGAAAAAAAATAATGGTTTCTTCGGATTTTTGAGGGAATAATTAACAACCGTCCAAATAATTGTTAATATAATGTAGTCAGGACTGAGTTATGTCGGGGCATATTCCCTGGAGAAAAATTACTTTCATCAGTTGTTCAAAAAGAATTGAACAATTGTCAAATCCTATTATTTTCCAATTGAAAAAAAAAATCATTTGTTTAGAAAAAAAAATTAATGTTAACTGGCAATGTTTATTTACCTCTGACTCTGTTTTTTATGAATAATTTAAAAGACCGCTGAGTTAATTTCGTCCCAATTTCCTGAATTCTAAATTCCCTGAAGTGGCGTCCACTGCAAAAAAAAATACTAACTCGCATAACTCGTGGGAGTAATGGCAATAAAAAATCATTGTCACCCCCAGAAAGATATCTAAACAGTGCCCCAGGGGGTCAGGGGGTCACGGGGGAGGCGTCATGACACGTGAAGCAGTGGGCTTTCGGGGTCATCGCAATAACCACCTCCCTCGGAGCCGAGCAGCTAAAAACTAAAGAGAATTAATTTTATCATTCGTTTGGTACATACAGCCTATCGAAAATATTTGACGAGTTTCACTGCATATGTTTTAGTAAATTGATAGCTTATCGATGAGTTTGCCGGCCCCATTGGTGCAATTGCCATGGCAACCAACCACCATGAATGCAGTCTCACTTTGATTTCAATTATTCAGTCTGTACATGTACCTTTCCGAGATCTGGCAGATAAAAGAACTGGCACTTTTTACATTTCATGCTGATACATAAATAACTCGGGATTTATCCAGAATTTTGGCGATTAAATTCGATCAATCGATTTGGTAAATTGGATCATTTGTTCGACTATTGGTCGGTCTTAATTGGAATTTAGAATTCGTTGTGAAATGTTTAAAGCAAAAACGAATTCATAAATGAATGCTAGAGATAAAAGACTAATAACTAACAATTATGATTACTAGAAAAATTGATCAGGGAATTATACGACACCCTTAGGCCTTCGGAAATCTGAAATTGAATTTTTGGTTCTCTCATCACCGATAATTAACCTTGACTTAAGCTCGTAAAATTAATAATAATGATTCTAATAGTCCCCATTATGAATTCCAGGACGAAGTCCTAACAATATCAGAAAAAGTGGTTGTTCGAGTCCACGACCTGGTGACATGGTTGGCTCCATCGTTGGAGTGGTCATGGGGTCGCGAGGTATTGTTTCCAACGAGTCCCGGTGGATCCATCGAAAAAATCGAAGAAAAATTTCAACAGCAGCCGCAAGTACTGACAGATCCCGGCATCGATTTTTCGGATGTCGAGAAGCACCAGAAGGACATGGAGAATAATGGAAATAATGGGAAAAAAAGTGAGGAAGCTGTACAAACCCGAGTCGTCGTCTTGTCATATCCGAGGTACTGCAGGTATCGGGCACTTCTGAGGAGGCTCGAGGGTGCTGAACCAGCCTGGCTTTGCTCGTCCATCGCTGCAGCACTTGGGGGATTTACTGCACTACCTGGTACTAGGGTACTCTTCTGTAGGGACACTTTTGATTATCCCGACTTGGAGACACATGAGTTGCTGTGCAATCACTTAGGTGAGACATATGGCCATTTATCTATTGTCGTATTGATTTGTACATCGCAATTGTTGGATTGTTTGGTAGAACTTGCACTTTTGGGGGGATGACGAAGACTTTGTCAGCACAATGACAGCAAATGGCGGCTGGAAGGCGCGAAAAGGCCGTTCCGTTCCACTCGGCTCACATTCGGCTTCGTTCCGTCCCATTCCCGTGCCGCTTCGTTCCCCTCCGTTCACATTCCACTTCGTTCCATTCCGTTCACGTTCAAACTTCAAATATATCACTTTTTTTGGAGCAAACTACGCTCATTATTTTAGATCCTCATTACTTTATGCAATGTCACACCCTGGCTTTCGCAATTTTCACTGTCGTTCCTCTTCAAAAAAATATAATTGTCCAAAACATAATCCACTTATCGATATTATACCGACCAGCTCGATTATCCGTGTACGTTCGAGAGCAGAAGAAAAAAAAATGTTATTTGATTGCTTACGATCTCGAGGGAGACTCAACAATTCAATAATTACGTTGGTTCCACGCATTTCAACGCCATAACCTCCAAATAATTCGACAATTCTCGTTCTGACGAGCACTGACGTCACCGAACCAAGGCAAAAACATCTCTTCCCACACCATAAACCGACACTTACACTTGTACGAACCGGCAAGCGTGGCACACTAACTCGTCAGCCGGCAGGCGGTCTCGTCGGGCATTTGTAATCTCGTGTTTCCTATTTTTCATATCTATGAAACAATTACTTTTATCGCTGACAGCTATATCGAGGTGAACAAAAAAAAAAGTCACAAAAGTGTAGTTAAACCATTGAAACAAAACTAGGAACGTTTACACTCGTTTTTCTCACCATTTTTTGCCACACCAGACAAGTCATTCACATTTTTGTCATGGCCATTGTCATGAAGATTCGGAACAATCAAGTCGTTTACCTCAACATTTTGGGTTTGTTTCAATTTTATTATTATTATTTTTTTAATTGGTTTTAAGCCTGTAATACGGCTATTTTCACGGTTAAATGTCCTTCAACGATAGCTTTATCGTCACGTACTCTCTGTTGTTTTGATTCGGGGCCGGTGCCTACTCGGGGGACGACCGAGTTGACATTCTGTACCTCAGATCTCCAGCTGTCTTCCAACACTCATTGTTATTCTTCAGAAAAGAATTATTTGCAACGATTTTTCGATAAGACTTCGGTATTCAATGGCTTCGAGAATGAGCGGGACAGACTGTCGACGGGAATTTGAGGCTCGTCTGAAGATTAAAAATAGATGAGTGGCTAAATGCCCCAAAGATGGACTCTGTGGGGAAATAAATGTCGATTAGAGATCGTAATGGAAAAATACATGATCAAATGACGAAAACGCGATTGTCAGGTTATTTTGTCGGTCCGTAACAGAGAGAAATTATCGGAATCTTTCTAAAACTAACAGCAGACTTTTATTTTCCCCACAAGTACCGAAGTTTTGGCACGTCTTCTGCTAGCAAAAGCCATTCCTCTGGACTCGGACTAATCATCTATTCAGAAAAGTGGGACAATAAATCCTCGCGGCATGAGAAAATTAATAATTTTCATCGAATCAAGATTTATTTTCTCCTCTGACTTCTGATGACCCCAATTAAATTTTCTACCTTTCATTCTTTCTGTTCGTAGCCCCCAAGCTGAAGGGTCGACCCCGAAGAAAGCGCAAAAAGCGCAGTGCCTCACCAGGTGAATCGAGCAACGAGAGTGAAGCATCAGTGGCCTCGAACTCGCGAAGTTCAACGTCGACTTCAAACTCACTGGCTAAGGGTCCGGCAAATGTCGTTCGACGAAGTGAACGTAAAGCGAGTGTTGAGGAGAAAAAATTTCTCTCTGATGTACAGAACTTCATGAGCTCGCGTGGAACCCCAGTAACAAAAATGCCATTGCTTGGATACAGACAGAGTAAGTGTCTCCACTTGTGGACAATCCTAAAAAGGGAATGTCACTTGGCTACTCCTGATCCCTTATCCCTTGTATCTCCAAATTACTGACCAAACTAATCAATAAAAAATTTCCCCCCGCAGTTGACCTCTACGTATTCTACACAAAAGTTCAAAAACTGGGTGGATACGATTCAGTAAGCGCCGGACGCTTGTGGAAATCTATTTACGACGACATGGGTGGCCATACTGGATCAACGAGTGCAGCGACAATAACACGTCGACATTATGAAAGGTAAATACATCATCCAATCGATTAATCAGAGATGTCTGCCTGACGTGAGCCGGAGACAAACGAAAAATTAATATTTTCTCCCCTGACAGACTTCTTCTGCCGTACGAGCGACACCAGAAGGGTTCCGAGACGAAAGTTCGACCTGCCGGAAGGAGAACCAAGTCCACATCAGACGAGCCAACAACAATAAAATCCGAACCCACCCCTTCTCCCCCTCGCACCCCTTCCTCAACACCACCAATGCAAAAGCTCTTCACACCAATGTCACACCTGCCAGACAGTGACAAACCAAAGACTGAGGTTAAGACTTCTTCCCTGCGTAGTGTTCGAGTGAAGCCGGAGCGACTAAAATCTCTCAACACAATAATTTCATCGATGCCGACGTCGAATCCTCCAACACCGCCGCCCTCATCGAACGCCTCAAATACCTCATCGACTAGTATAACACCATCAACGACACCAACGGAGAGTCAAAGTGTGTTAGAAAGACAATTGAATAGTCCCCTTGTTAATCAGCAATCACCACCAACGCCACCAGCTCCCCCCCACCAGATCTCTCAGAATCCAAGTGCAGTTGTAACACTGACACCACCTCCAGAGAAGGATCTCAAAGAGTTGAAACTCGAGTGTCAAAATGCCAAACAGACGTCACTGCTAGCACAGGGTAAAGAGAACATTCCTCTCTTCGGTGAGAGAGCCCAATTCATCACAACCGAGAGGATTAATCCCCCAAAGTCACCGGAAGTCATTGATCTCGAGCTGGAGAGTGATTCGAGTCGCGATAAGATCATCATACCATCGTTCAAGAAGAGAAAACTTGAGATTCTCAGGGAGGGTGGACTTGAAGTGACAGCTGTTGAGTTAGACTCGAGGCCAACGGTAATTCAGGCAACGATAACGCCAATGACAGTGCCGGTAACACCAAAACGAGACGATGAAATATCATCTCCAACTGTACCAACCAATAGCACACCACCAAAGTTGATTTCCGTCACAGTGACACCTGACATTGGTCATATGTTACCATCGCCTGGTGAAAATGAGCCCCAGATTCGATCGTCAAAGGCACACAACAATAATAACTCAACTGTTAACAATAATAATCGAGTCATTAACATTGGTGCCTCCAACAATTCCAATATTCTTCAGCTCTATGCGACCGCTGGCTCCGTACCAACGTCTCCAATATCACCGGGGAGGTACAACAGCTCTGGGGAGAGAATCCTACCCCCTAAAGTCACCCAATCCAAGTCAATCTTTGGTTATACCGAGAGAATGGTATACGGAAATCCAAAGGACATTCTTGCTCATCAAAAGTATCAACAGGCAGCAGTGGCTCCACCTCCGCCAGCAGCAATAATCAATCATGCCGGTGGTGTTCTCGATCTGACGGCCAAACAATTTGACAAGAGTCAGTCATTTAATCGGCCGAATTTAGAGATTGTTCGTGTACCAGTTGTACCCAGGCCCAATCCCCTGAGTCTCGAGATGAAGCCAGTGACAATTAAGGAGAAAATTGTCGAATCTCCGAGGAAGAGCCCCTTCAATTATCCAATGCTTGATAGTCGTACTATGGCGTCTAATAATTTGGAAATAACTCTGGTTAATCCAAAGGCTAAATCACAAGCACAAATACCTAGTCCAGTGAGAAATGGTAATTCCATTTCAACAGTTAATAATGTTAACTTGAGTATGCAGAATCAGAGGATGAGAATGCAGAATGGAAAATTATCGGTGAGACCAGTTGAGAGCCTCTCGCCGTACTCAGCGAGGAAGCCAGGGGGTCAGCAGGTAATACCGAATATTCCAAATCTCAATCATCTTGCTGGTTATCCAGTGAGGGCTATCAATCCCCATCAAATAGCCGCGGAAAAGAGAAAGAGTGAGACTAGGGATCAACAATTGAGCATTGAAAATGCACAAAAAGCTCAGAGGCAGGATCGACGACACAGCATGCCCAATATCACCTCTGGCTTTGCACCAAGTGTACCACATAATTCTGGTTATGTTAATCAACTGCCAAACACTGGAAAGTATCTGCCAAGTGGTATGGGCATGCTGGATCCTGTCTACTATTCCGCCATTTGCAGTGGACTCTTTCCACCACCAATGTCACCAGCTAGTCCCTATTTATCACCTGAATTCAATGCTTATTATAAGGAACTACTTGGGGGCCAAGCGAGAGTGCCAGCCATGGGCCAGCCCACCATTCCAACCTCAAAATAAGCCAATTGGGGGAGAATTTTTAGAGAGGGCAGTGGATTATGTGCAATTAGAAACCTGGGACTCTCTGGGGGAGCTCTTGGAATTTTGGGGATGGTAGAGACTCTCCATATTTGAAGATAGGCATCGTGAAATTTTCATTTCATTCGTTCTTAACAAGAAAAAAAAACACTCAATTTTTTACTGGACAACTTCACTCATCGTTAGTTTTACCAATTTTTTTTTCTTTCCCTATTTTAATGGTTAACCATTGTCTACTTTTGAGGGGCAATAATTGTGAAGCTCAACGTTGGAATTATCTTGTGTACAATTAAACTTCATTATTGTCTAGATAGGATGATAAATATTGGACGTCTCGAGTTTGAAAGCACTCGAGAAGCCATTCATAAATCAAATGTTCAGCGTTTGTAATTGGTCAAAATTAGAGGACGATGTGCTGATGAGTTTCAGTTGATACCAAACATTGAAAAACAAAAAAATGAAGACAGAAGGCACAGGAGAAAGGGAAATGTCTAGTTGCTCTTGCATTCAGATCACGATCAGAATAAAAATTCATGATTTTTCATCTTTGCCTTCTTATGCGAGCCTGTGATTGGCGAATTGAGGAGGTGAGCACTTGTAGTCCTCCTCACTCCGCATTTTTTTTTTCTCACTCATCTCGTTTCTTTTCTCTTAAACAATTTCTCTTCTGTTATTATTATCGAAGGACATTCTGTTTGCGTGTAGTTTTTTTTAACGATTAAACAAATCCGAGTGGATGGTGACGTACCAAAAGATGTAAATAAAAATGTAGATGAATGGTATGGAAGAGGTGAATAAAAAAGAGAACATTCTTTTTAGATTATAACTGGGTACAAAGGGGCGAAAGGATTGTCTATCTTTCAACGGTTGGGGGGGAGGAGTGAAAATGTCTCCGTGTGAACAAAAAAAAAATTGTCTTGCAATAGGAGAGTGAAGGATTTCAACTTTCTTAGGATATATCAATCTTGTTACTCATTGCGTTAGCATAACTCAATGACCGTTTTCTTTTTTCATGAAAAAAAAATTAGAGAAGAGGGGGATTCTCTGGGTAAAAGGTTCACGAGAGTTTCTAATTCCTCGATGATTGAACTTTTTACTCACTCTCCCTCTGCTGATGTATGAGAAAGGTCTAGAACTCTCAGGATTCACTTTTTTCTCCATTCGCTCATGGGAATCGCCATTGGTCCCACTGCAACTGAGTCTCTGAACGGAAAAAAAAAAAGAATTACAGTCAAAGTATTTTGTAAACATTATTGAGAAGACGTTCACGTGTGGGAAAATATTTTCAATTGATTTTCCGTTCTGTTGAAGAGGAAAACAAAAATACTTGTAAGTTGGCACGCAGTAGGGGGTAAATAAACAAAACAAAGTGTATATACTGTAAATATCGTCATCCAAACAATATAAATGGACTAGTTAGAGGGGAAACAAACTGCTGTACCCTGTATTTGAATAATAAACGAATGCGAACTTGGAAGAAAAAAATTAGTATAAAAAAAAAGAAAAAAAGTGTACAGACTGTATGATCGAGTGCGGCACGCGTCTCTGCATCGTAGGAAAATTAATCTAGATTATTATTGACAAATGAACCGTCCACTTATATGGAAGTCCCTCATGTTCGATTTAAGTGGAGAATTATTTCACCCAATGACGAGTGGAAATATTTTGTTTTGTTTTTATTTTATATATATTTTTCTTCTTTTTCTTTTCTTGTGATTTACAATGTTTTCTATCGAGTTTCATTTTTATATTGAATTGAAAGCATTAGACGGGGATGATCATCGACGCGCGCCGCCAAAATGTTCATGAATCTTAGGTTTATTAGTGAATATGATCGTTTTAGGATACTCTTATCAAAAAAAAAAAAAAAATTGAAGAACACATGAGAAAAATTACACAAGTAAACTTGGAAAAGTAAATGAATGAATAAAAGCTGTTCATTGAATCTGAAGTGTCACTCATCTTATTTTCTCTAGTTGACGAATTAGATGTGACGAGAAAGAATTTTTTGCGCTTTTCCCCCAGTTTTTTTTTCTAACTAAAAAAATTAATTCCAAAAGACAGAACAATTAATTGCATAATTAGATTGCTAAAAAATGTCTTTAAAGCATATTTAAGCTTCAAGGCCTGTAAACAAATTCCGAGAATTGCAAAATAATGCGTTCGGGCGCCGGGGGACTCCCCCCGCGTGCCCGGCGTTGTGCCGGGAAATTCAAAATCACTGCAACGGCAGGCCGGAAACCTGTTAGACCGGTTCAATAAGCGGCGAGGTAGAGATACTGTAGTTTCGCGTCGCATAATCACTCGGTCTGTTGATTATTTTCTTTTGCGATTCTCATCAATTGATTTACGCAATTTTTTTTCAATCATGACCGGCCGTACTCCTTATTCCATTCATAGAAATTCCCGCCGTCGGTATATAAAAAACCTACTACTAACAATACTAGTAATTTTTCCTAAAAACTTTTTTTTTATTTTCAGACTATTCGTTTATCTCCAATTTTCTCCCCCAAAAAAAAATCTAAAAATCTCTCTCACGCGCAAGAAATCGCAGGGGAAGAAGCTGCAACTCACCTCGCAATTCTCCAAAGCGCGCAAGGGAGAGAGAGAGAGAGAGTTCACCCTCTCATTCAGTCTAAAGAAAAAAAAAAAAAGAGTGGGGTGAAAAAGGGCCGTGGCTGAGCCCTATTGATTTTTAGGGTGACACTACTGTCAACCGCTGGGACCTCTAGCCCCGCTGAGCCGCCCCCTCCCCGCCTATTAAAAAAAAAATAATCGACGCAACGAGGGCCAATGAAATCCTCCGCAAACGCATTTTTTCCCATTGCCAAATGACGAAGATCTGGCGTTTCAAGAAGACGCTTCACACTCTCTCTCTATCTTCAGTCTCTCTTACCAACTCCCGAAAAAAAAATTTAACCTCCTCGGGAGCCACGAGACGGCGCAGTGTGTCCCATTTTCCGGATTTTCCTGTCCCTCCCCCCTCGGACTAGAGAAGAAAGGAACAAAAAAAAAGAGCTCGAGCAACAGTGACGGTGAAAGCATAACTGACGCACACAGACGCAACTGGGGGTGCCACCTCTGTCCCCTCTCTCTCTGGCGCGCCCCCTCCCCCGCCCCCTCAACGAAAATACCTCTTTATCCCTGCGGCGTCTCTGACGTTTTATATCCACGACAGAGACTTTGACAGGGCCGTACATAGCTGACACCCTCTATGTAACCGCCGCATCACGTGCAGCAGACAACTTCGGATGCTTCACCTGCCATTTGCCTGATCGTGCCAAACTCCCGATATCCACTTCATCGCGGGCTTTATTGGGCCAATGGGAATACAGATCTCTAATTGGTACGCGAGTCTCGTAAGTCGATCGTCCATTTTTCTTTCTCGACGGCCATCGATCGACCCAATGGATCGTTGTCCAGGGGTATTTTCTAGTTGACAGGAAAATTTGGGAAATTGTGCCAGTGGAATTGCTGGAAAGGGATTGGCAGGTGTGGGAATGTTGATGGACTGTCTTGAGGAAACGTCACAAGTGCTGCAACAATTGATGTTTATCAGGGGATTCGGAGGTCGTCAGGAATGAAGCGAGAAAAAAGCGGATGCGAAAACTGGAAAAGAAGTGGGGCATCGTGGGATGAAGCTGAAGAAACCGATGAGGCAGCCTTGTAAAGGTTCGCTGGAGAGAGATATTCAGGACTGGATTACTCAATGATCTTTGCAGAGTCGTAGGTATTTGCGACACGAGATAAGTTGGAATGGAATTTTGTGGCGGTAGTTCTTGAGGAAAATTCAGTCGTCTGGGATAGAGGACTTCCGATGATTGGATCAATGATCTTGAAGACGAACAAGCACTTCATGCAAAATTTCAGGGCCATTTTGATGACTGAAAAGGGGCTGACGAGTACAGATAGTTGGCAAATGTTCAATTAATTTTTATTGAGGAATTAGAAAAACCTTGGCTCGAAAATTTTGGAGATTCTTTGGTGGATCTTTATAGAGGACATCGCGACGAATATTAGAAACAATAAATAACTCCAGGGGAGAATTTTGGAGATATCGAGATTGACAATTGCCGAATCCTACTAAAAAAACCGTTCGGGTCTTAATTTGTCAGGGTGAGTTCGGGCTCGAATGAATTTTTTTATTTACCTCGCCAGCTGATGTTACAAAAAATCGTATGACGTAGAAAAAAAAATTTTTAAAGAAGAAAAAATATTTTTGAAGAATTGTGACTCACAGAAACAGAACCGGTTGATCTGAAAGCACCTCCGGAATGTCCATTTACTCTCCCTCCCCCGTATTTTCTTTAAAAAATCGTATTTCCCAGTTTTATGACATTCTGGACATTTCCAGGTCAAGTTAAGATCTGAGAAAAATGAGAGATCGCAGAAATTCCGTTGGAGTCTGAGAAAAATAATTTCCAAGTTACAAAAATTTCACAAAAGTTATTTCCATAAAAAATAAAAGTGGGGGCACCGCGAGGACCCCTGGACGTACCTGAAAAAAGTCAGTCTTTTGATTCGAGTGGTGCACGCTCCATCTCTGTCCCACACTGTGAAGCGGATCATTTGTGGTGTTTGTGTGATATCGCGGAAAAAGGTGGAAAAAAAAAGAAAAATTGTTTTACTTTCCACGGTCCAATCCGATGCAAAAATAAATGGAATGGGGGTGTGTGTGCAACGGGACTAAAAACCCAGGTGAAAACAGTGATTGAAGTCCATCAATACTCTTACAACATCGAAATAATTGGGAAAAATGCCGGCGTTGTGGTACACAATTTATTCCAAGTTGTTGACGACAAAAATTGTGAATTTTTGGGAGACCAGAATGAAGAAAAAATGAGGAAGCCCTTTATTGGCCGGCCAATATCACTAGCTGGGATGAGAAGTGTAATAAAAAGTTGATAGGCATACGGAAAAATATTGTGCGGTTGTGGGACTCGCGTTAACGCGTTTACAGGGACTTTTCTAGGTTAGGTCGCCGGTACATAACCTGAGTGTGGCATCGTCGAGTGATTACGGGGAGAAAAAAAAGTTTTACAAGTTGGAAAATCGAATTTTGTGCCCAAAGTTTTATCAATTAAGTTTTCCTGTTCCCTCTCGCACGTTCTAGTGTTTTTTTTCCCCCCCCAATTTAGTCAAATTTTTTCTACCAGTGTTGAAGTTTAACAAAAAAAGAAAAAAAAAAGGTGAAATTTATGAGTGATCGGTTTTTTTGGGGCTGCGCGATGGGTGAGGTGGAGTAAGGATTTTTTGTGAAAAAAAACGATGAAGGCCAATGGAACTAATAATGGTAATTTCCGTTGATTTTAATATTTCACCTACTCCGTACTCTAGTGACGAGCATATTCGCTGAGTATAGAAGTCAGCCTATCCACGGGCGACTTGTGTTTACTGAAAACAAAATTATAACCTCCTTCAGTCTCAATAACCAAGAGCTACTGTTTTAATTCCTAACGTCGGCCAACAATTGACAATTTATTTTCCGAGTTGTTGGCCTCTGCGAGTCTACTCGAAATTACTTATTCTTTTCATTTTGTTCTCGTGAACTGATCATCATTTAATAAGTTAATGACCGCAGAGGCCAGTCACTCCAGAAAAAAATCAAAAGTTCGTTGAAAGCTTTCGCCAGCTAATGACAGCATTAATACCAAAAATTTTAAAAATCTCTGCACTCCAAATTAATTTGATTAATCAGAGCACTCCCTTCCATCTACTCATTCAAAGCGGAAATAAATAAAAAAGAATGTGATATATAAATCTTAAAAACAATCCAAATATACAAATAAGAATTTTGTTTAATGCGCAATTCCAACTTTTGACGAAAGTTTTGTCAAGTTCACTGGCCTTTAACAGTTGTCTAAAAATAAGAAGAACTCTCCCATAACAACAATAAGGGTTAATTGTTATTAATAATGTCCAAATGATTTAATTGGTCTTCCGGACAAACCAAACGTTTATTTATTGTTCGACTGGAGTAGGATTTTGTCAATTTTTGTAAAAAAAACAATGGGTAATTAATATAAAATAACCGGAAAATTGTATTGGTTAAAGGCTGTAGCCGCTTGAATACTCCACTGGCAGCTACAACCACCCTGGAGGATCCAGGCACGCCAGCGTCATGGAAGGGTCCACCGCCAGGCTCGGAGGCGTCTCCATTTACGCCGAATTCCGTTGGCCAAGGTGGTGGGCCTGGTGGTGGCCCTTACAATAGCGCTGGTGGTCCTCCAAGCAATGCTGGAGGTTTTCAAGGACCATCTCCATTCCCTGGTGGAGCTGGAAGTCCTGCAAGTGCCCCACCATATCAGGGACCACCTCCAGGCTCAGCGACGCCTCAGTACACGGCATCGCCAGCCCCCAGTGGCTCCTCAACACCTGGGCCTGGTCCACCTCAGAATCAAAGTGGTTTCCCACCACCGCCGAATAATACGGGTCCCCCTTACAATGGGCCCGGGCCGAGTCCCTTTGGATCGCCCTCAAGTGGCCCTCCACAGTTTGTCGGAAGGCCGGGCTCCTCGGGGCCACCTTTTGTGCCTCCTGGAGCTGGAAATCCACATTTTTCATCGCCTGGTCAGCCCTTCGGTGGACCACAGTATGGAATGCCACCGGGAAGCCCGTTTGGCGGTGCTGGAGGACATCCCATGTCAGGACCCATGGGCCCTGGACACCCAATGATGGGACCTGGAGGGCCTGTCGACAGGATGGATCAAGGGTATGTCGAAATATTTTTTTTATCGAGACTGATGGATCGCGAATTGATTGGCTCTTTGGGGTCTTATTGGATTGTACTCAGAGGGTCCAGTCGTCTCTGAGTTGTCACAGTTGTTGTTGAATTTTAAGGAGACCTTCATTCTCCCCACATGTCAAAATTTTAGACAGCTCTTGCACTCCCACTAATTATACTGTAATTGTTGCAAGTTGAAAAGTTTTTTCAATGCCTTTAGAGTGCTATTTAATGCCTGTGGAAGAAAATTCCCCATCCATGTTACGTCATTAATTATGAACAGTCGCGTTTTATTTTTGAGTTCATCGAGTCAAGTAATTTAACGTCTTCTGGATAGAAAATCATTTTCTTTGGTCAGGGAATGTCCCGAATTTGACCTGGAACTGTCCGAATTTTAATGAGCCTTTGGAGTGGCCGCCCTGAGTACATTCCGATGTCTCATCGAATCCAGAAAAGCATGCGAATTTTCGAGAATACAATGAGATGTTTAAATCCATCAGTTTCATTTAATTTCATCAACTTAAGCAATCCATTGACTACAATTTAAAAACCGCAATACACGAACACGAACACGAGGTACAATTTTTCCCCGAGTCGTTATAAAGTCCTCCGAAAACATGAATTCCCCGTATTCTGGGAGGAGCCAGTGAATCCCCCCGCTTCAGATTATCCCGCGACTGACGAAGAAGGCGTCCCTCTCTCCCCACGCAATACCGATAGCTCTCAATATTTCTCTGATACCCCGTCGACTGGAGTTCCCCCGATAGGCACCTATTCGTCAAGAGTTCCGCGGAATCACCGGGAGTTCAGCGGTGGCCACTTATTTATTCGCGCCTCGCGCCGATAACCCGGAGAGCTTCGTCCTCGTCCTCAAACGGGAGATTCTGGTCTACTCGAATGAAAAAAAGGCCCAAAAAATTCCCCCAAGGCTCTTAATCCCAAAACTTGCGAATCAATAGTCACCAGGAACTCGGTAGTTGATGGGAGTAAACATAACTAACATTTCCCGCTAGCAAATCTCCATGTTTGACTTTGCATAAAAAAAAAGGGGGGGAGCACATGTAGACCCTCGAATTTGCTGTGAACAATCAGATACCGATATCCTGACCCAACTCGTATTTGTTTTTGGCGCGAGGAACTTTTTGAGATGGTTGTACAGTCCAGATATCAAACGTAACGCGAACAGAGCGAGAGAAAGAACAGCTAGGGGCTGATGGTGAAGAAGGCTAGGCTTGTCACACGACTTTTGTGGGAGCTTGTACGCAACTCATCTGTCCCTCTCTACCTCTCCAAAGCGCTCTTACAGTCACCCCGTGTTACGAGCGGCCCACGAAGTAGGGGAAGCAACGTGGTTCTCATTTTTCTGCTGGCGTTTACTCATTTTCATTCAATAATTGAGGACTTTCATCGTTCCATTTTTTTTCCCACCTCCCATTTACGGGGAAAATACAGCGGAACTTCGGGGAAGATCGAATTATTTTCAGCGATTGATTTGTAGGGAGGGAAATTTCAATGCCTCGTGAACTTTTATTTCTACTGATTCTTTCTCTTCGCGTTGAAATAATTGTTTTCCACACAATCTTCTGCAATTTTTAAAAAAATTAATAACATCGATCTCTTTAATTCCGTGTAGATTCTCAAGTTGAGTTGCTTCCACTTGAATGGAAAAATGCGAAAGTTCGGGTTATTTGTTATCAATTTTTTTTTGTTGATTTATTTGCAAATTCCTCGGAGATGATGAAATGACTCGGAGTGAGAACCACATTGAATTGTCTCGCCCCCATTTCTCCGTCACCTCCTCTAGGTGGTAAGAGTCCCACCCCCTGCCCCTTGCCACCCCTGTCGGTATGATACGCTTGGGGTACATCGAGTTTGTAGTGCGCGTGGTAGACACTCCGGTCCCCCGTGTGAGGTGAACTTGGTGGAGACGATGCCCCAACGTCGAGAGATTGTCCCACCGGGGATGTTCATTTTTTGTATTCCTTACGCTCAGAGAAATCGAAAATTGGGGAGTCCGTTGGTTGTCGCGTCGGATCTTTAGATCATTAAACAGTGGGATAAATAAAGAAAGAAAACGCGGCTGAATTAATTTTATTAATTTTATAACGTCCCCGAATTGCGCAAAATCCGTGAAATTAGGGTTTGAGAATTTTTTTTTGATTAAAAAAATTAAGGCTGACCGCCTGGAGGCGATGGATTTATCGGGGGGATGTGGTTCTTTATCATCAGAAGGGCGGACTGTCCTGGTGAGCTTGTTGATCAACGTGATCAGCTGTCGACACTACCGCTGGAAACATTCCATCGGAATTCCTGCTTTATCAACGAATTTTCGGCTCAATTCTCGTTTCGTGAAATCTTAAAATTTGTTCAGAGCTTTCTAGTTGGCTTCCTGGAGGATTCAGAAAGAGGGAGCTTAATCAGTTCGTGTCCCAGTGAATAATCGCGTCAGGTGTACCTGAAAATGACAATTCCCTTGAATACCCCAGAATACAACAGACAGTCTGTCATCAATAATCGATATCTCTGGATCCCTCGATTGAAATTTCTTGATTTTCATCTCATTTTGAACCTGCAGATCTCCCCTTTAATCTGCATAAAAAATTATTAATATTCACTCTGCCGATCCTGAGTTATTATCAATTGAATGTGGCAGGGTAATTTTTCAGGTAATTGACAAAAATTACGCGGGATCTCGGGATTTTTTTGTTTTGTAATTTTCGGTAAAATATACACTTTATATTTCCGTAAAATATTCTAGGCCCTCCCCCCCTCCCCATCTCTCTCCGGAACAACTAAAAAATATGTATATAATTTTTATTAAACATTTCTGCGTCCAATAACTTTTTTATGCATCAAAAATAAATTTTCCTCGGCGTTCTGATTATTCAGCAGTCGTTCGGGGGTTGGCGGTTGGGGGGTTGACGGGGGGGTGCGAGTAATTTTGTTACCAATGTACATGTGGTCGCAATGGTGCGTTGAGGAACAAGATAGTATTGATTTTTAGCGATATTTAGCTCAGGAATTATCCCCTCCTGTCATTCCTCTCTTTCTTTCAGTGGCTGCTACACCCGTGTCCCTATCTACTTTCCGCTCCTCGAGTCAGCACATTACTCGAGCCGATCTCTCTTACTCTATTCAAATGTCCCACGATCAATGGTAAAGAAAAATCGATAGAGTTACAATTTAAATTTGACATACACTCAGGGAAATCGTTAATTGGAATTTGCACTGCCGGGGAGACGAAAAAAAAAGTGTAATGAGTATGGGTGGAGTGAAAAATTTGTTCGATGTGAAATTCAAAGCCTCTGAGGGAGAGTAAATTTTACGACGTCGTCTAGTCTTCGTGGCGCGCTTCTTCCTGTCGTATTCACATACTTCCTTGTCACTTTCTGCTCTCATGTCGTACTCATCTTCATTTTTTCGTAACTATCCTCACGTCTGGCTTGAATTATAGGGAAATCCTTTGAGCGTTTAGTGCGGTTCGGAAAGAAAAAATCAGTCCCAATATTTTTATTACAAAAATCCAGCAATTGTTGATAATTGATAATCCGAGGATTGTTGTTTATGTGCAATTTTCATGTGAGAATGTCAGGGAAAAATGGCAAATTTTGAATTGAAGTAAAAATTGCGTAACACCGAGTTGACCTGCTGGTGGTCAATGGACAATAATTCGGGATTGGCAGAGTGAATTTCAATTATTCCGATTTCATATTAAAGCTCGGATTATCAGTTTGAGAATGAGACAAAAATCATTCAATTCCAATCGGCCGATCCCGAGTGATTGACAATTGAAGTAATTTTCGTTAGCTCCACTTGCCCCGGAATTTTCAATTCTGTAATTTTTTCTGCCCTTCCTGACGTCATTTTTACTTCATATTTATTTCCGTTTATATCGATGAAAATGCAATAGACTGCGGGCCTCGGCGATAGAGTGTAAGAAGTTGGAGTCTCCCTTTGAGTCACTGCTGAGAGCGATGAATGCGTCGCGAGCCATTAGCGCTTGGGGGTCATGGCGTTATTAAAGACAATGAAGCAAACTTTATACGGGACTGGAGGGGGGGGGGGGGGGTATGGGGCCAATTACTTGGCAATTAGTCGAGCGAGCAACAAGTGAGCGTCGTTGCCAGGCCTGATAGTGAGAGTGAGAGAGAGAGGGAGGACACGTCGTCTTTCCACTACCCTCAAGGCACCAAAGTAGATGGGGGGGAGCGGGGGCAGAAGAGACTGGCCTCCTACGCCTCTCCCAACTGCCCCTTTCAACTTGATTTGCTCGTACGACTGCTCAAGATAAAGAATTAAATGGGCAAGAAACAACTTGATGAGGAAATTTCAGTCAATGACAGCAGTTTAAGAGGAAAAACCACGAGGTGGAGCAGTAAAAAGTAATCTTGACGAGCGGACAATCCACTCGGAAGTGAATTACTAAATTTATTTATTCTTAGGGACAATAAATTACCATTTGCAGCTGATTTAGCGGCTTCGGATGGCTTAAAATACTTTTATTATTCAAATTTGAAAGCCCGACGTATTATTCTTCATTAGGAATCACTCGAAAATATTTGGAAAAAATAGCCAATTGACAAGTCGAGATAATTAATTAATTAATCACCCGAATTTTGGAATTTTTCCCCCGAATTTTCCGGAGTTCATTAACTTGAAGTGACGTCAGAAGAAAGTGGAACGCTCTATAAATTCCCTTCTTTGTTGTACAAATGGACAAATAATTTTCAAGTGTCAGCTGCTCCAATGGCAATAAGATCCGGCGAGCGCGTGCCTGATCAAATGATGGACGAACTCACATCAGAGCACCCCCGAGTTCCTTTAACTGATCAATGACATTTAATTAACGGGTTCAAACTTGGAAACAGCGAGAGTGGCTCGAAGGGATGTCGGTCAAGCCCAGGACCTTCCCTTCGTCTCAATGAAGTAACATAACTCCAGTGTGAGATGGTTCCATGAGCCGACCACCTGTGGCGGCTACTTCTCGCCTTTGAATGTTTGAGAAAACCTTCAACCAGACGTCCTTCTCCACCCGCGGGTGAAAATGAATCCTCTTCATTGAGGAGAGTCGAGCCGAAATTTCATTCTCTTCACCTGCCAATAATTCGGGATCGATAGAGGGCAATTAAATAACCATTGTAACTGCAAAATGAAAAAAAAAAGCACCCCTTCATCAATTGGTCAGGAAAAATCAGCGCCTTTGGCTCGTTTCGCTCACTTTGTTCATTTTGCTCGCTTCGCTCACTCGAGTCCCATTGGCACTAATTGCTGAGAAATCAGATGGCAATATTTCGTAGAACGGAATTATTTCAGTTGAGTTTAGAAAATTATTTTATTTTTTTACCAATTTTTTTTTTTAATTGAGTATATCCACGAAGTTATTTTCTGCAATTGACAACTCGGAATTGGCAGAGTGAAATTAAAAAAAAAAGCATTCATTTTAAAGCTCGCACATTCAGCTTGAAAACGAAACAAAGATCATTCAATTTCAATCGGCGGATCCTGAGTTATTTATCATTGAAATCCTTCCGGTTTGTCCCACTCCCCCTACATTTATTGTTTAATCCATTCGTTTACGCATGGAATTGCTGGAGATTTCTCGCAACGTGTTCTCGTACGCATTGTCGAGATTACGATATCTTGATTCGTCATGCTCGCTGCTTATCAGAGCTCTATCTGTATTAATCTCCACACTTGAACTGACTGTAGTATTCCAGGGCAATCGCTTCATTAAGGGATTGCAGCAAGATTTGTCTCGTTTTATGTTGCAATTTTTGAATAATTACAATTGCTAATTTTTTTTTTGAGATTATTCAGTGATGAGAGCACTTTTCATTGCTCAATCACTCAAACTGAAGTGGGTTTATTGATTCATTTTAATGATGTCTTATCAATTGAACGATAAGATAAGCCTCACCATCATCAATCGTCGGGGAACAATCGTTTAGATAATTTTTATCAATTTTCTATTTCTTTTGAACATTATCGTTTGGGGAATGAATTGGAAAGTATGCAAGAAGGAAATTTATATGGCGTTACAAATGACTCTGACGTCACAGGAAATCATTAGATAGAATTTGGAGAAGGTGTCTGGAGTGGGAGACGGGTGGAGCCTCATTTGTTGTTAACGGAAGATCGGCCGATTGAAATCGAATGTCCTTTTTTGATTTTGAAGTTGAAAACGCGAGCTTTAAAATGAATTAAATTTTTTTTAATTTCACTCTGCCAATACTGAGTTATTGCTCATTGAAGACTGGCCAGGATGTTGGTGTATCAACCCAAATGACGATATGACGCTGATGGTGTCCGCTTGGGCATCCCATGAGTACCAGTTATGCATTATCAATTGACTCCGAGTGGTTTGAAAAAATAAGGGATTAATGGGCCACAAGAGCTTCGGCCTTTACCAAGTTTTCCCCCATTCCTTCCTGCAATAATGATGGATATAAATTATCTCGGCATTCTTCACTATTGTAAAAATTTCCAGCTCATCTCGCTTCATATTTCTTCGGAATCGCCAGAAAAATAGAGTAGCCTGTTGCATGGCTATTCTCTGCCGTTGCTAGTATCACCAGAACTTTGTACAAATAATTTATTGAGGATATGCATTGTTATGCACATGTGCAGACTCAAAGAATGAATGAAAAGGTCTTTTATTTGTTTTTCCATCGTATTTTCTATTTGAAGTTCAAGTGCAACTGTCTGTCAGGTTTTCGAGTACTCAGGAAATTTTAAGATTGTCTATGAGTCTTGAAAGTCCCTTGAGAATGTCCGCGGGAGGTCTCATTTGCCAGGCCTGATCGCTTGAATATTTTGAGTGGAAACCAGAATTTTGAGCTCAAGAAATCTCGTGAAACACACATGGAGGAAAGCGACTGAGTTGGGAGACAATTCCTTCTCACTTGGGACAATACTAAACAATCGTTCTTCATCTCACATTCCCCAACCTTGCAATCTCCTCGAAAGCCCGATTTTCCGAGGCCAGAAAATTCCGGAGAAATCAGGGGGAATTCTCTGAGTCTTTCCCGTTGACGTCCTATCGCTTCTCAATAATTCTGAGCTCCTCTGAAGTCGTGAAAATCCCTTGAGAGGGTTCTTGGGAGGTCCTCTATGGCCTGATCGCTCGAATATTTTCCGTGAAAACCGAAATTATGAGCTCAGGAAATCACGTGAAGTACAGATGGAGGAAAGCGAGAGAGTTGGGCGACAAGTTCCTTCTCACTTGGGACAATACTATCGCTGCTGAGTCGCAGTTTATAGCTGATCATTCGACCCTGGGAAACCTATGTATCTACAGTATCTGTATACTACATAAGCAGGTCCAACCTGCCTATACCCACGTATTGTACATGCAGCTAGATATAGGAATTTGTATATAAAAGAGAGGGGGAATGGTGTAACAGCGAGGGAGGGAGTCGATATTACCTGTACCGTATTTCAAGTTCTTTGGTATTTGTATAGATGTGTTTTGTCCATATGCACAGTATCTACTGTGTTTTATATGCACTGAGATGGGACATGAGGATATTTGAGGGAGGAGAAAGCGGGAGGACTGCTACATAGGGTACGATCGAAGCGGACTTTGGCTGTACCAACTGTTTCTATGTATTGGAATACTGGCTTCACTGGGTCTCTGTATTATCACACACGTATCTGTACATATTCACCACTTCAACGCTTGACGCATAAATTTTATAAATATGCATGCGTTGACCAGCGCGTCGAGGCTGATGCTCAACTCATCCTCCTTTCTCAGCGCAACTTGTCATCGTTGGGGAACCCATAAGGCGAGAGACTAATAAAGGAAACGGAAATTAGAATTTTTGGGAGAAAAAATTCCTGAGGCCCCTCCGGGAATCGAACCCGAGACTCTATTTCCCATTGCCTCCATTAGGAATTAAATTCTACAGGTAATTGGGATTTCCTGGCGAAATAATTCCTCGGCCCCGGCCGGGATTCGAACCCGGGACCTCTGCGTGGCGCGCCCGGAGTCTTCCAGCTGAGCTACCGGGAATTCTTGCTCCAGAAATTCCGTAGTTAATATTGCCTAGTAGAATAATGGACACGTACGAGATTATCAGAACAAGTTGTTTACAGTCATGATATACCGTCGAGGAGGGATTTTTGCACGACGGCATTCACTTGACTGACATGCCATTCGTTAATTCTCGACGCAACACGCTCAAGGTGACTTGACTAATCCGCGGGCAACAGTGCCATCAGTTCTTTGACTTGATCTGTCAGTGATCTTCCAAATATTCTAAGTCTAACGATCCCAAAAAAAAAAAATGTAAAAATGTTTGCCGCTCAGAAGGGAAGAGCACCCGACGGGTAATGAGAAGGTCCCGGGTTCGATTCCCGGTCCGAGGACAACAGAATTTTTTCTTCAGTGAATTCTGGGCTAAATATATTAAACGGAATTCCCATCTACTCAAAATGATTTCCATTCATTAATCCCACGCCCTATCAAACAAAAATGGGGAACACCTTTCCCCTACCCCATTCCAAAATCAGTATATATTCGGCGTTCACCCCGCACCCCTTCAGAAGATATGTAATAGGCCAAGTGAAGGATCTTCGCGAAGGTTAGACAAACATTTCACCTCTAATTCAGCCCCCCATTCGCCTTTAAACCTCTCCTCTCGCTCATTCGCCTCGCATTTTCCTCTGCTTGTATTTTTTTGTTGTTTTTTTTTGTTCATT